>JAPYZR010000663.1:0-43263 GCA_030522945.1 Trichopria nigra | reverse complement strand
CGTGGAGATTTCATGAAAAAAGTAGGTG
Source organism: Trichopria nigra (assembly GCA_030522945.1). Classification (NCBI taxonomy): domain Eukaryota; kingdom Metazoa; phylum Arthropoda; class Insecta; order Hymenoptera; family Diapriidae; genus Trichopria; species Trichopria nigra. The sequence goes on along the minus strand of JAPYZR010000663.1, from coordinate 43,235 downwards.
TCATTTTTTTTTTCGGATGACCAAATTCAATACTTCGATCCCAACCTTTGGTTACGGGTCGAAGTAATATAGTTTTCTAATCATAAAATCTAAGATTCTGTATAAGAACTAGATGGCATTTACTTTAGCATTGTTCGTTTTGTACCATGGGAGCGATTCGGAGTCTCTCCAAATCGCTCTAAATCAAAGGTTAGGTTATAGGTTGCGAATGTAATTTGTATATCTATATTGAAAAAGGAGCGACTCGGAGCATTCCAGGTATTGCAAAACGAACAATGCTTTTAAATTTTAAAATAAAAAATACCTTATATTAGCAGTCTTCTTACCAAAATGTAAATATTATTGACGTTTCGGTCCCGGTGCGGACCCTCTTCAGAAAAATTTATAAATTTATAAATAATTTTACAATTTAAATTTTAAAAGCGGTCGTAAAGTTTTTAACAATTTTTTATGAACAATGCTTTTATTTAATAATAGTAAAAACTTCTATTCTGATAATTTTCTTAAGTGAAAAATTTCTTAAATAATTTTCTTTGAAATCAGAAGTACGACATGGAAAGAATGAGAATGCTTTTATTTACTTTTTACTAGAAATCGCTGTCCAGGACCTATTTTAATTTTGTAGCAATCTATAGTTTTTCCCGACCGATTTTCCACCTGGGGCACTATTTATCAAATAACAGATTATTTGTCTTCGACATACTTAAACAGTAAGTAATGTTAGTTGACAACGAACAAAATGTTCATTACGGAATATCCAGGTAAAAATGGTCATATACAAAACTTCAATGTTCGTATTTTTACCTGCAAAATTATATGCAATTTTATGCTAACAGATGTAAATGTACATCGGAAGACACGAATAACATAATCCTACAAGAAATATCCTGAAATCTAAAATACAATACTGAATAAATGAATTTACTTAAAACAATAAATTTTCTTAAATCAAAGAAATATACGTCTTAATTAATGAAACTATACGCTATTGACTTCTGGCAAATAAATCGCCCGTTATAAAGTTACCATTTTTTTCAGTCCAAGAAACTATACTTTGTCGAATCCTAATATTAAAAAACGATTTACTTAATTTAAGTGAAATTTTCTCCAATTTTCAACGACGACCTTTTGTGAGAGGTGCGGGAAAATTTTTATCGTGCTAAAAGCATGAAGTTGAAAAGTTGAATAGTTGAGAAATATAAACTTCTCGAAAACTACATGAAGATTAAAAGAAATAAATGAAATCTTAGGAAAGCTAAAGAGAAACATTGAATTTCATAATTACTGTCTATTTTTGAGAAAAAATTGAAATTTTTAAAATTTTGCTTAGATTTCGAAGTAATTAGCTTTAGAATGTCCTCACAGAAAAAAATATGTTCGGTGTCCGAAATGACGACTAATTGGATATAAATCCGCGTTTTTTATAGGGTGTCATTTCGGATCCCGAACAATATTTTTCGGTGTACTTTTCCGTAAGTGTGAATCCAAATCCATTGTTTGTAAAGAGATAATAATAGATATAAAAATGTCAAAATTTTGTTTTTTCATTACTTTTTGAAATAAAATGAAATAAAATTGAAATAAAAAATAAAATATGAATTTTTTTCACTTTTTCTCAAACTTTTTGTACATTTTTCTGCTTTTTCGTGATTGTCTTTCTTATTGTTGACGATTTTTTTTTGCTTTTTAGTGATTTCTTTCTTTAGTTTTTGGCCACTAAAGTCAATTTTCTTTCTTTGTGTATTGATCGTTTTTTTTCTTTTATCGATTTTTTTATTGATTGGATTTTTTTTTCATTTTTTCCATATTTTTCTTATTATCGATATTTTTCTTATTTTATAGCTGTCGTATTTTTGAAATCTTTTTTTACTTTATTATCTTTTGTTTTTTTTTCACGTAGGCAAAAATCTCAAAAATTTTTTTTTCTTTTTGAAATAACTGTATCAACTACAATTTCATAATATTGTAAATTTGAAGTAATATATGTAATATACAAGCAGATGTCATTTATTTAAACGTTATATTCCATTTTGAACGGAGATACACATTATATTGCGAAAAATCCATTTCACGCTAGAATTATTTATTGATAATTAGCACTCAACGTGCAATCACTCATTTGCGTAATTGGAAAATCTTCCAATTATTCATGAATATTTCATGAAATATAATAAAAAGCCGGAGTCCGACTTATGTGACTATACCATACAATATCAATTATATATAGTATATAGATCACACGAGTAACGTGGAGCCTTTGTAGGTGAACATCGTGACTATACGCGCATTCTATGATAATATTTTTTTTTTTCATTTTTTCTTAATATGATGAATATTTATTGCAGTTCAGTTTTATTACTGTTTTCATTTAGCGTTCAACTTCAGGTATACTTTTCTCATACTTAAAATGTAATGTATAGAAAATGTTTATTGCTATACATTCATACTTGATTTTATATATATGTAATAGAATTTCTTAGCCAATTCTTAGGCAGTTCAGATATTTACCATGTTAAAAGCATAGGAGAAATGGATAGTGTAAGAAAAAAATGGATAGATTTCTACTAGGGAATGAACAAATAAATATTTAATATAAAATAACGCATAAAAAACAGAAATGAAAAGCAGTTGTAAAATATATATGAAATCTACACGACTTATCTCTTAATGGTATACGGGAATAGTACATTACGATACAAGTGCGCAAAGTAGGTGGTTCCCGCACGAGCGGAGTTTGTCGCCCGAGCGAAGCGAGGGTGACAAAAGTGCGAGTGCGTGTACACCTACGCAGCGCACGAGTATCGTATACTATTTTTCCTATTAAGGCTGAACTACTTTACCGCACGCTTAATTACTTTCCCGCACGCAAATCTACAAGACGACTTACGTGCGGGAAAGTGACACTTTGCGCACGATAATAGGAATATTGCATTTCCCGCACTTGTAACGAAATGACTGATTCCCAGTTAACAACGATTGAATTACAAAATTGTCCACCCCAAAAATACCAAATAACGGAACATTTGCATTTTGAGCGCACGCTATGCGGCATTTCAAACACGATTTGGGTTTTGATTCAATGAATGAAAGTGAACTATTAAATTAAATCCAACAGAGAAACCAGATAAGGCGTTGTAACGTAAAACGAGATACTTTCAGATCGCACCAATTTCCGGTACTAATTAGACCGCGTAATACGAAACCGCTCATATAGGAAATCATCGAAATTTCCTTTCTTCGTAACATTTATACCATGGCAATTATGCTCTCAACTGTAATTGCTGCTGAGCAGTTAAAACCAATTGATATCTTTATACAATTGGCGGTAATATAATATCAATCGAGGATTTCTCAGACAATTGTTTCGATTCGTTGTAATAATATCAAAAGTGATTGGAGAATGATGCCAGCTATATATAGCGGATATATATTGACACAATTTTATCCAATAGTAATAGGTAATTTCAGTTTTACGATCGCATTTAAGTTGAGCATTTTGTCGCCTTTCCACTATAAATCAAATCGTGAAAGAAATATTCAATACAATTTTTATTACCGATAAATTTTGCTTTGCAGTTTTTGTTGTTGTTTTTTTTTTTGTATATTGTCATCAGGTAAAAAAAAGAAGTACTTAAACTTTTATATATAGTACTTTTTTAAGTTTATATACATATCGACATTTTCGACAATTTTCTATAGAAGAAAGAAAATTATTTAATAAGAATATCTCCGGTTCTGTTGGTAGTACAATAAAAATTAAAAGTGTAAATCAAAATAGAGATAAAACGCTAACTTTTAATACCATGCGAAAAATGTTCGAGTCATTTTTTGTATTTTTCACGTCGCTTTAAAAAGTGTCAATTTTATGCAATTTTAAAAATTTCGTCAATATTACTCGCAGTTCTTTTTAGGAACTAATGGTAGGTGAAAAATTCGAGCGGGAATCGAAAGGTCTACATAAAATCTAAAAGTTCACCCTGGGATATTTTTTGCTACGATGATTATTAAATAGTTACGAGCGATCGAATGATATCACTGACATTTAAGTAAACTATAGGCCGACCCGTTTTATATATGCGCACATACTTTTACGTAAATAAATCCTCTGGAAAGATAGGAATCGAAAAAAGTAGTCTGTAGCTTTTACTATATATTAACTATTGAAATTACTATTAACTAACCGTAACTATTTTTTCGAACATAAACAAAGGAATAAAAGATACCAAAAATAACTTGAAAATTTTTCACGTTCTCCTGAAAGTTTTTATTTTATCTCTTTTTTAATTTGCATTTTTAATTTTTATTCTACGACCAATAGAACCGGAAATATTTTTGTGTAAATACGCGGAGAAAAAATTGTTGAGGGCATACTTTCATTATGAGAAAAATTACTGAAAAATTTAGTAATTTTTACTATGATTAATTATGATAATAACAATAAAAATATTTTTTTTTTTACAAAAAACTCCTAATAGTTACAAAATAAAAATAAAACTTTTCGAGATAAAGAATTATTCTCGAAAGGTAAATTAAAAACGAAGGTTGAAAATTGAACGTTGAAAAATCTTCAAGTCTTTGAAAAAATTACAAATGTTTACGAGAAATGTATGATATGACCTGACGTCAATAGATTTCATCTGAAGAAAATCGTAAACTGTTTAACTTTTATCAGTTTTAACTGCTAGTAGATTATCGTCGATTAAAAAAATGTCACCCAATTCAAAAGCAAAAGTTGAATAATTGTCGAAGCAAAACATAATTTTTTAAATAACTCGAACGAACAGCACGGTACAGTTCTTATTCAATAACAATTTCTGAATAATCTTGTTAATTACTTATAATTATAAAATCTTTTTAATCGTTTAATTAATTAAATGGTTTAATTAATTAAAACGCACATAATTAAATGGATAAATATATAGTATATGAGATGACTTAATTGCTAAAATACATTATAGATCATATCACGTATGGACCAATGTAATTAAAACTTTATAGACAAATATATAATGGGAAAGAGTACTGTATTTGTGCTTTTTTCTCTTTTGCTTAATGGATTAAATTTTGATGAGAAAAATTGACGGTTGGTAAAGGAAAATTATACGTCGGATACTCGGACCTTAGTTGATTAGTGTTACAGTCATGGTTATACAGTGATTATACAATCGATGTCTAGAAACGAATGATAATTAATGAGGAATTTCCATACGTAATCGAATCGGTCTACCGTTACGATATTGCATTCGGACCGTCGCTGCTACCTATATTTGCACGATTGCGAAGAATGCAGTTAACGACGAGATAAGTATGTTTCAATAGGTCGTTATAATAAGTAATGCTTAGATAAATACATTGGAATTATCATTTTTTCGAACATATCGTACGGATGTTTTTTCATCTTTTGATTTTTTTCTTCCTTACTTTGTTTGCTATATAATTGTATATCTGTTATATTTGTTTCAAAATTTTTATTTCTAAAGTCAAATATTTGCATTATTTTTAACATCTCGTTACATTTTTATTTTATTTATTTATTTATTTATTTATTTATTTATTTAAAGGATCAACGGCACTAAAAGTGCCTTTATAACGTATATATTTTAATTAATTGAATGTGAGTATTGAAAAACAATATTAGGTGTGAAATTGATTTGTTATTTTTATATTCTTAATTTTGTAGTTTTTTTTTTTATTAGAATTAAAAAAATGTATTTATTTATTTTTTTATTTTTATATTCGTCATTTTTCATTTTTTGTTAATTATTTTATTAATTTATTTTTTCATTTTTGTATTCCTTTATTTATTCACTTTTATTCCATTTTTTTAATCATTTATTTTTTCATTGTTTTATTTTCTAACTTCTTCATTTTTTATTAATTTATTCATTCATTTTGTAATTCATTTTTTTTTTAAATTTATTATTCATTTATTTACATTTCTATGCTTTTTTTATTCGTCTATTTTTTCATGTTTATATTCATTGTTTTATTCACTGTATTATTCATTTAATTAATCATTTTTACATTCGTGTATTTATTGAATTTTTAATTCATATTTTTATTCGTTTTTTTTTTAATTTTCATTTGTTTTTTTATGTTTTATTAATTTTTCTTATTTTCTGAAAGTTTGTCTTGAAAAACAAATATATTTTTTTTTTCGAATTTTTGGCTTATTTTTAATTTGAACTGTCGTTAATTTGATAATAAAAAGGGGGCCATATTTCTCAAAATTAATAAAAACACTTTTTCAAAAGTATATTTCAATTTTTCAATATCATTTCCTTTCGGGCAACAAAAACATCAATTTATTTTTATTTTTTTGTTCATCTTATTTTGCAAGTATATTTTGTTGTTATTTTTTTTGCTTTTTTTTTACTATGTTTTTTTTTTGTAAATTGTTCAACAGAATGCACTTTTCCATCATCTTTACACTGAATTTTTTCATTCCCATAATATAAACCCTGTTGAAAAATTATATCGTTTCATCGGAAACTCGTGTAATTCTTGTTCGAAACAGTTGTAGTCAAATCTTGCTAGCGAGAAGTAAAGTTTTCAAGATCGACATTACAAACAGTAAGTTGCCGGTGGGATTTTGGAGTTTCGATTCTGAGGGAAGGTAGGTGCTCACGTAGACACATTAGACCCTTATCGAGGAGGTATCCCACTATCGGGGCCTCGGGACCATTTTCTTTTAACGTGTCCTTGCAAATGCGTCTAGAGATTTACGCGATACATATATATACGACTCTATACTTTCGTAAAAAGGATATTAAAGCCGCGCACGGACCGAAGAGTGCGACGTCGGTACTAAATCACAGAAAATCACTTCCACCGCATACAATATATAATTCGTTTTTTTATATAAACATATAAAAGATATGAACGCGCATGCAAAGATCCGTTTTATTTTCGAGTTGTAGGTATATTTTTTCAGAAATTCTACTTTTTTTCGAGCCATCACGCTTTGCGACAACAAATCATTAAACTATAGCTCAAAATTCGTGAAAAAATAGCATTTTTTGTGTCTAGGACGCAAAATGCGATTTTGTGCCGTAGTTGTTCGACAAAAAGTATTCTTCCGTAATGCAAAAATAATAAATGTTCACATTCTTAAGAGACAATGTCAATTTTTGTATTAAAACTGATATATTTTGAATATTGTGTTGGGCCGTCGAAAAAAGTCTGTGACAATTATATTTCAAAATCAATATATTGTAACTTTCCACAGTCTCGAATTTGTCGACCTCTCTCGAATCCTTTGACCGCTTGTTTATCTTGAAGATCTTCCTCCGAAGTAATATTACAGTTTTTCCAATTCGTTTGCAAATGCACTACACCGGATGACGTAAGTACGCCTGTAGCGTATAACTTTCAACAGTTTCTGAAACTTTTGTAATTATTTTACAAATTTAAATTTACGAAACTCCAATCGGTGATGTCAACAACGCTTGTAATTTAAACTATTTCAGCACAATTACTTCGCGGTTACAACCACAATTTTACCTCATGATAAATCTTGAATTTGCTGCTTTTATACACTTTTGTCACGCGGCAGGCGCAAAACGCGATTTTGCGCACTCCTGGTCGGACAATGAAAAAAGTGCGAATTATAACGATGTTTCAATGAATATATTTTTGGAACATTCAAGTATAGTTTCTGCGATTATAAGCAAAAAGAACGTTCGTATTGCGGGCGCAAAATGTCACTTTGCGCCCCAGATGCGAAAGGTTCTATTTCTAACCAGAAGAGCGAAAGATTTTCCGATGGTACAATACAGTCGAAATTACGTGTAATTTCTATTTTCATTACTTGAATCGGAATTCTGAAAGGAATGAAATTTTGAAAGAAGACGAAGAATCCCTTCACGAGTTTCGATCAATTCTTATCGTTATCACCCTTCTTAAAGTTTCCACCGGTTCTCCAGGCGGTATAGTGAATCGAGCTCGTCTTAAATTTTAATTACAGGCTTCCGAGTTTGGTTCGAGCTCATTTTAACAATGATTAAAGAGTCGAGGGAGCTTCGGATTGGTTATTTGTATACTTTGTTTTCGATGACGTGGATCGAATTTGATGTTAATTTGCGGTTCGACATAATAAAATATATAATGTTTATATCTCGATGAGTCATTTTATAGAATATCAGCTAAACGATTATTTTTGATAACGTTATAAATGTGAAAATTCATATCAATTACGACATATATAAATATTATAGGAATTTTTCATACGTCAAAACAATATATATGCATTTAATTATTTACAGGTAAATTATTTTAAAAAATTCTCGACAATAATAAATTGAATTAATTACGCCGAAAGAATGCATGACCTGCATTGTTAGCGAAAGTTTATATCCAAATAAAAATAAAGTAGCAGTGGAAATTCGTGCATAACATTCACGAATTGTCGTCGCGCAACATTTTTACAATTCATATATCGTTTATTTTACCGTATACTTTGTCACAACTATTTGCGTGGGAGTAGAATCGCAATCAACGTATACTGTATGTAACATTCATTAAATAACAAAGGAATGTTTCAGAACTGATCAAAAACCTACGTGCTTTACAATTATCTTGTAATATAGCGCGAGTGCACAGATCACGTCGAATTTGTAGCCCTACTCTAAACGTAATCCGATACATGCGGAACGTCGAGTATTTTCCTTGGCAAATTGGGGCCCTCGAAAGGGCACGCCACTCATACTAACGAGATCCATAAGTAGCTTTCCATAGCCGCTGCTCGATTCTATATTCATCCAATCAAATTTGGGTAAGCGGATCGTGCTAGAAACTTTGTACGCATTGATACGAGAAAGATTACATCATAGATTTCTGGGACACCCTGTATATTGGCTCGAATGTCTCGGAAAAGATATACAAAAACGAATGGTATATAATATTCGATTTTTCAGTATCACTTCCTAAGTATTTTTTTGGTGACAATAATTGACGTTTCCATCTACTTACAAATTTTCGTAATGAAGTGACTCTTGAATTGGAATTTCAATAAATCGCAATGACGAGGGATTTCGGACTCGAAAATCGAAATGAAACTGCAGTGACTAAATGTCAGTAAATAAATGTCGGTCCCCCATTTTGGATTATTTAATCCTCCAGAATTATCGATAACATTTAAAGTTAACATATAATCTACAATATATCGGAAGAAAAGTATCAAGAAAAGAGAAACTAGGACGCGGAGGAGACATCAACGTACGGAATAATATCCAAGAAAATTAAACTATCGTTTGATTCTTTCAGACTTCGTTTTTACTCCTTGAATCATTTTAAATACTTTTTATTTCCATTTTTCCACGAAGCGCGCCACTAATGGAGTTCTCGTTCACTTCTCCAAGTTTTCCACCAAATGCGCACAATAAAAAAAAATGAATTGAACAATAGGTATGAAAACTTAATCTTCTCAGACAAGACTTTCAAAATCTTTACTCGGGATATTCCTATACATCTACGACGTATACATGTGTCGTATAAGGTATTCTTGAAACATTGAAAGTAAAAGTTACTTGTTACGTAACTGTTTCATAATTGTCAAAACTGTGCTTGCTAGGATATACGTACAATGAAATTGAAATGTTATTTAGATAATACGATGGCTTCGTAAATGGACGTTAAAGTACTTTGGTGTTATATATTAGAGAGTACACGTAGAGACACATATAGAGAAAAAAAATTATAAAAGAGAAAATCAGGACGATCTATACCTTGTTCTTCCCTCTCGTATCCCCTTTGTGTTTAGCATTGCGGTATATATAGCGAGCTGATGAAAATTGGCCATCTGATGACCAAACTATATTACTAAAGAGCCTCGGATGTAGCGCACGGTGCCATCAGACCATGTCGTCAAAAGCATCACATGATTTTGCAATTTAGCAGAGTATATACGTCGACTATACCACTAAACGATAAAGAATTCCCGATTCATGCGGGAAAACGTGTAAAGTTTAACGACGAAGCGTTTTCAATTGAGATCTGAAACTCAATAAATTGCTTTATATCAAAGGGAAGCTTTTAAAAAGTGAAAGGATCAATCAGAAATGTGGCTGAAAGGATTGTCCAACAATTTGAAAATTTCCCATGTATGGATTTCATACGACTTATTTACCCTTTATCGTTCTTCGTGTAATCTACCACGAAATCGTATACGGTTGCGTCGTGCTCCCATATCATTCACGTATGGTAATATAACCCTTTATCGCAGTTCCGTGCTGGGTCCTGATCGAGCATTTTCCATGCAGTACGTCGAAAGAATTCGTTTGGAAAACAAGCCACGCATACAAGAAGAGGCAACAGATTGTACTTTCCTAGATCGAATTCGACCGCGAACGGAAAATGCGAAAACACGATTGCTATCGTTGGATCCTGGTGTGGAGATAAAGGGTATAAGAGCAAGAAAAGAATAGCTTGGAATTTCTTACTCACTGCCGAGAATCGGTATATCTATCTTTGAGCTCGTCTTCCATGCATAAAAGATCCTTGTTCCCGAGAGCTCGCCCTCCAGTGGAGGAGACGTCCACAAGAGGGTCGACGAGATTGCACTAGTGACAGTTTCTAATCGTCTAGACTAGTTCGTCTCGATGAGGAGATCACGAATAGAAGGGTGACTTATTCCCTTTTCTTCTCGGTCTTTTCTATTTTCGTTTCATTTTTCACCGTCTGTGCAGCACTGCTGTATTTTACTCGAGCGTAAAATACAGCAGTGTATTGGGTATTGGCCGTTTGACATCAATGGAAGAAATTTATATTTGTCAACTAATTTATGGCTGTCTCCATTTATAAGAGAGAAGGATACACTATTTTATACGTATCTCGGGGGACCGCCACTTTGTTTAAACATCAAGAAATGCACTATCTCTCCAGAGCTGTTATGGCCTGCGGTTTCTTTTTTAACGTTTTGAAATTTCCTGTGACTTTATTATATCAATTTTTCATGTTTTAACGAATACTGTGTTTGCGGTTGTTGATTAATGTACTATTCGCACTCTTTATATATAATATTATGAATTTATTGAGAGTATAAAATGAATTTTCCGTTTTAGGGCCCCCGGTGGCGCCCAAGCGTCGTACTACGTCCCTGGCGCGGAGACTTTAGCGTGCCACTTTATTACGGCGCTGATTTCATTGTCATCAAACTTTTCCTTGGCATTTTCGATCATTTTAACAACGTTGCCGTAGATACGAATGAAAGGCAATGGAGAAATATATAGACATGAATGCAATTGGATGGAGGAAACAACAATAAAAAGAGTAAAAGTACATTTCCAAAAAGTAAAAGACTATATAAAAATTCTAGCAACGCGAATGAATAATGTCGCTGCCATCTTCAGAAATGCGGTTAAAGTAATATTCCACTTTTCGTGCTTGTTCGTACACAAAAAGAAAGGTTTTTCTATACGCCCCCAATTGTTAGTTATCCTCGTAGAAAACATCTTCGCAAATTCTATTTTGCGGAACGCATAATCCGGGCCGAAGTAAACAGTATGAGGTTTAAAGAAGCAAACTCAAAGAGCGCCCAAGCAAATATTCATTAAATAAGAACAAATGCTTTCGTATCCAACGCGAAACGAGCAGAAACGCGGTAATGAATTACATTCAATTTCAGATAAGCAAGCAAGTGCCACGGAAAAATATAGCATAATAAGGTTATATCCTCCGGTGCGTTTCTCGAGGCCAAATTCCGCTTGCGAATATAGAGGTGCGCGCACTCGAAATAATTCCTTCGGGTATCTCGAAAACAAAGTAAGGCGCTTTGGAGACACACCTCGTGCGTTACATTCAGTGCCCTTACAGTTACTCCGCGCAATACTTTACCTATACTCCGGGGGGATGGAAGGAGTAAGTCTTCCTTTCCTCAATTGCTTTTTATTCTTTGTCGCTACGTTCATTTAGGTCGTTCCGCGCTACCACCTCCCGGAACGATCTCTCATTCGTTTGTCAGTATTTTTTAAAGAAATGAGGTTAGGTTAAGTTAGGTTAGGTTAGGAATTGTAAAATAGAACTTAGGACTTTCCGCGTTACCACCTCTCGGAACGATCTCATTCGTTATCGTTAGCCATGGTGAAGGTTCAAAGGTGATGGTCGAAATATTTTTGGACCTTTTTGGGTGCCCACCATCATTATTGGTTAAAAATTATCAACAAAAGAGGGCCACGATTCTCCTACTTTACAGAACTGCGGCCAGACGGAGATTTGTCGTCTGATCGATATTTCTATTTTGGTTGGATATTTCAATTGTCATTCAATCGAGTGTATAATTTTCTTTTTTTTTTTTACTTAGCCTAAACACAACTTTCTCTTACCAACTACTTATATGAATATGACAAATGTTTCCTTGTATTTTTGTTCATCTAAGAGATCGCCTGATTTTCGGTAGTGTTCAAAGGTCAGAAACAAAACCGTTGAGACACGAGGTCCGAAGGACCTGAAGACACTTTAGAGGCCCAGAATTAAAAGTCTTAATTTCGCGTATTGCAGACAGAAAACTGATCATTTATCTTTAGATCCAAATTAAACTTTTCCCAGAGAGGAGATGGTAAAGTATCAAAATCGACCGAAATTGGGTCTCTCAAAACCAATAAACCTAAAATCAATAACGCCAGCTTCGTCGTCGTGGACCCATTGTGTGACAGCGTGTGGTATTTACGAACTTAAGACTGCGCGCATGAATTATGCTAACATGGGATGCACATTTCCCACTGATACGGCTTAATTTTAAGGCTGGGTCGAGTCTCCGAAATGAAGTCGGTACAGTGTGTAGTCCAATTATATAATTTGCGGGGTAGCAAATCTCATATTGCAAAGTTCCTAATTGAGGCGTAACGCCAGAATGGTGTTTGGGTTTTCAGCAGTTGGATCTTTGCGCGTTTATTATTGAATGAGAGATTGTGCAATCTAAAGTCTAATTTATTTATCATGTATTCTGGCCAGTTTTGACGTACGTTTCTTCTTGTTCCCGTACAATTACAATAGATTTTTCATTTATTTTTAATTTTTAATTATGATTGTCAGATGCACAGTTTACAATATGGAATAATGCAACAAAGTCATATCGTATACGAATTTTCCAATAATAATAACAGTTTTATGTGCTTTATTACCTTTTATTTTTTATTTTTTAAACGTTTTATCTTTATTAATGTTTCCGTCGTAAATGCGGACTTGTATATATTATACAGAGTTGCCGACAACGTGAGCGAGTGCCTCTCGGTCAAGTTTCATTTCTGAGAATCTACTTTCGATGAACATCCATTGCTCTATCTCCGTCTCCATTACGTTCAATTTCCTTTGTGCCGGCATTGTGTACATACAGATATATATGCATTTTCAGACAGCGGATATTTGTTTATTCTTGCCCTACAAATTTTGTTTTTATTCTTCCTTCCGTTGTTTCTGTATTTATTCTACCCTTCTTTATTATGCCTGAATTCATAGTCGATTCTTATAATTATGACATAAGATATAATTGTCCTTTATCTATATTTATACCTGATTAAGTAGTACTTATAAGACTTGTATTAAGACGCAACAGCGATGATGATAACGATGATGATGTTCAATACGATGATGACGTTGATCACTATATAATGACGACGTCAACGAAAACGACGATGATCACGACGTTGACGACGTAATTGATAACGATGTCAATGACAATGTTGATGATAATATTATTGACGATGTCGATGACGATGTCTATGACAATGTTAATGATGAAATTGATGGAAACTGTTACGACAACATCGATGACGGTGTTAACGGCGAGTTTGACGACGATGTTGAAGACGATGTAAAATTACGAATGTTCACAGTAAAACTTAAAAAATTAATAAGCAGATAAAAATAATTTCGCGGGAGAATAGACGATGTTGATAGCAAATGATGACAATAGTAGATGATTACAATAACGATGACGATATTGCGAGGACGAACATTTTTCTGACGATAGCGATGACGGTATAAATTTATGAATATTTACGGTAAAACTGATGAGTTGGGAAAATTAACTTCACATAGGAAAAAAGTAAGATGATATTGAGAACGATGATGACAATGATTACGCTAATGAGGGTAATTACGATTTCAACAATTACAATGACGATGTTGATGACGTGGTTGATAACGATATTGACGACTGTGGTCAATAAGACATTTGATGATGATATTGATAAAAATTTTGGTGACGATGTTTATGACGACATTGATGGCGATGTTAATGGTGGTGTTGGTGATGATGTTAATGGCGATATTGATGACGATGTTGATGGCGATGTAAAATTATGAATGTCCACAGAAAATTTATGAACAGAAATGAACAGAAAATGACAGGAGAAAATTTGACAGCGATTATGACGTTGATAACGATGATGTCGACGTTAACAATAAATATGAGGATGACGATGTTTATGACAATATCAGTGGAAGCGTTGATGACGAATTGACGATAATGTTGGTGTGTATCGATGATGAAGTTAATGACGATGTAAAATTATGTATGTTGACATTAACATTGAAAAAAAGACTACAGTATAGTAAAAGAAAAAATAACTTCACGGATGAAAAGTAAACACGATCGGAGTGTCCAAGTCAACTGTAGTGTTTTTATTGATCAACGACTGTACTATATGCACCTGGAGCATGTATTCCGTCTGTATGGTGGTATGAGAAGGAAGACGCGTGATCGTCTCTCTCTTTCTCGTAGTGTTGGTGGTGGGGATGAGGGGAGGTGTTAAAATAAGGGAAGGAGTCGCCATCTTGAATGTCCCGAATAGTTAAAATAAGGGAAGGTCTACTGTAATATAAATAAAAATGATAAATATTCAAACCTTATCGTATTACGTTTGTGAATGAAGTGAAGCGTTAAATTTGATGAGGATTATATGCCATGTACATTATTATAGAATATTATACACATTTTATTCACCTGAAATAATCAGACTCTTGACAAATGTGTAAAAATGAAAATAAGTTTCTAAAAATAATTACAAGAAGTATGGGCGGCAGCAATATTTCAGAAACTCTAGGTGAAAAGAATATTAATTTTAAATATTGATTAATTTTTCAATAATATTTCGAAAATAAATAATGGAACTATTTAAAAATATTTCTAAAATTTAGCGAAAATAGTTTGAAAAATGTTATGTATATTAATAAATAGAAAAATAAGCAGCGCAAAATGTTCATGTTTACAAATTTGCTTTTAATCTTTTCGAAACATTTCCCGAAAGATCTTATATACTCTTGAAAAGTTGCCAAAATATTTTTAAAACCGTACGAAAGTATTATTAAGTTTTGAAGTATCTAAAAACAATGACCTACTCCTTAAAATATTTTTAGTAAAAGAATGTCAAAGTTTTTCTTAACTTTTTTTAGATCTTAGCATAAAAAAAAAATAAGTTTAAAAACTTCAAGTTTTTATTAAACAATTAGATATCGCTCGAGTGGGGGAAATGGAACTTTCCTCCCGGCATCAGAAAAAGCGATTTTTTAATCAAATAAGTATTAATTATTGTTATTTGTCATTAATTAATATAATGTTATCATTTTAATTATAGTTTTAGGGCCATTTTTGTATTCATTTGTATGAAATAACGTAAGACATAGTTCGCAAAAAACGGTTCAAATTCATAAATTATTGGTCATCTGAATTAAGAAAAAGGTTGAATTTTAAAAATTCAATTTTTTGAAAATTGAAAAAAATTCTAATAGATACGAGAAAATCCCCATGATTTTCGCAGACACTTTTTTCCACCTCGAATGACGATGCAAATCTACTTTCCTTGCATTCTATATTTGCGTATCTTTCTTATCACTGTATATACATACAGGGTCTACTGTGGTTACATTTGGTTAAATTCAGTTTCCGCCATCTTCGCGAAAATCAAGATTTCGTTGGGATGCTTAAATCGCGCATTTCTCATCTAATGACTAGCCATTCTGAATTCTTTTCAGTTATTCTTAACTTCCTTCTCGTCGCGTATATAACGGTGCGGTCCGTCCGTGATGGATCTAACGCATATATCTCCCGACGATAATCCATCGTCCTTGGTTTTCCCTATTATATCTGCGGAAATAAAAAAAAAAAAACTTTTCCGAAGGCACATCCATTCGCGAGTCCCATCGATTTACTATGAAAGTATGTAAATTTTCTTTCGGCGAATCTGTTGACGTAGCGCAATTTCCGGGACGATATTGCGTGGCTAATATTTACTATTCAATCTTTCATCTCCAAAAGTCGACGCGATTCGACACTTCTTTTTAGAAAAATTCATGTGCAAAAAATTTACATGCACTGACTTTTTTTATATATATACATATATACGACATTCTTGTTAATAGTATACCGAAAATTCGTATTTCCCGCATCTAAAACAGTGTGGGAAATACGAGTTTCCTGCACATTACTGTTACATATTACCGAACAAAATAATATACAGGGTGATCGAAAAGTGCAAATGTTAATGGTACCGTTTAAAGTGACCTTGAGCATGACTTCCAAGGTTATCGAAAGTCGAGGTTATATTTTTAAATGGCAACCCCCATTTTAAAGACAGGCTATCAATAGAGCTTTATGTCAGAAACGATAGTTTTTAATTTGTAAGAATGTGACCCTTAGAGGTTTAAATAAAGGTCGAAATACGGAGGATTCTTATGAAAAATTACTCTAGCCTTCAAATAATCTTGAAAATTAACTTCAAGGTCAAGACGCTCTCAAGATAGTTGGATCCCAAACCTGACATTTGTTCGTCCATAAATCCTAAAAAGTTCAAAGAAAACTGCTTCCGGACGAATTTCGAACTGACCTTTATTTGACCTTTGGAAGGTGCCATTCTTAAAAAATTAATGACTATCACGCTATATTCGAATCCATGACATAAATAGGGGTTCCCGTTAAAAAAAAGAATAAACTTGACCTTGGAATAACCTTCACGGTGATGTTCAAGGTCAAATTCAATAGTACCATTAAACAGAATTGCTAGAATTGTTGTTCATTCCTTTATATATATATATATGTAGGATTTGACATGAATCCATGCCATACGTATGTATGTATATGATCATCGTTAAATTAAAATCCACATGTAAAATATCAACAGGCGTATTATTCTCGAGAGTGTTCTCGCGTTCAGATAAATAATTTCAATCTCATTATCTTATTGTTTGGTGAATGTACATAGACCGAAATTATCGGTGTTTAACCTCAAGTGGCAGTTAAGCGCTGCGGCCATTATAATTTGACCCCGCCGACGTTATACATCCGACGTAAATTCTGATCCTTGATGCATAATGAAGCTTCCGAGCCCTCCGTTGGTCATTTGTATTTCGTTCAGAACCCACGACTCAATGCATACAAAATTAGAAATCCTACGCCGCCACATAACGTGTAGAAACGAAACATTAAAACGAATATTCATATTTTTATTTTATTTCAAGTCGAACAGGATTTTTCGGTACTTTTGGTAAAAATTCACTTCAAACTGACAGTTATTACTGTCCATTTCAATAATTCTACAAATTTAGGAACTTTTGTAATTTACTAAAACATTTTTGAAATTTAATCAACTTCGATCAAATTTTGTCAACTATGAGTCTGAATGATCTGAAGTGAAAACTGGGAATATTTAAAGTGCAGTCAAATTTTCACTTTTTCAATGTAGTCAACATCACTTTTGTAAGTGTCCAAAATCGCCCTTGAAAAATGAAGTTTTTATTCTTTTTTTCAAGAGCTTTTTAAAGTTTTGAGCTTTTTCTAAATGTCTATTTCAATAAATCTTAATGTCAAGCCCATGCAATTATTACCACCGGACGTTCATTGGATGTCCAGATATGTACGAATAATGGACGTCCAATGTACGTCCAGTTTTAGTCCATTAGAAAACTTATTTACCTTTACGTCCATTATACGTCCCAATATATGTCCATTATTCTCGTGCAATGGACGTTCGATGGACGTCATCGCCAGCGTCCTTTGTACCCGGTCTGGACGTACATCGGACGTCCAACGAAATCTCCACCGAAAATGTTTTGTCTCAACATCGATTTTCAATCGTAAACATTCCTTGGTCTACTGACGTCAATTGCATTCATTTCTACTGTGTATATAGAGGTGGGGGTATTATTTGTCATGAACATAATCGAAATGCAGACACGAAGAATTCATAATTTATTGTCCCGAGTTCGATCCGGCGATTAATTTCCCGAAGTTATTTGGTATAATAAAGCAGACAAACAATGACCGCCACAAAGGTTTGAACAGTGCCTACATAGTTCAGGCATACGTTGTTAGATAGGACGAGTGTGCAGGTTGGTGTTTGCGCGGTCCTATGTACCTACTATGAGAGCGGCGATGTGTATACACACGCAGTAATTGAGCCATTGCTTATTAACCCAAACGATACAATAATAGCTAGTACCTATATGCCTATGTGTGATCAACATATAAATTAAAAGGTATTTGTCCCGAGTACAGCTATATGCCATCGACTATAATTCAATGCATTTGCTGGTGGGATTTATTTCAGCGATCGCGTTTATGCTTGATTTACGCTTTTATTAATGTTAAGCAGAAATGCTGCCTATTTTTTTTATTTATCGTTGGCTCCTTATTTTGTATTTATTTCAAGTATAAAGTGTGTAGTAGATGGGACATGGTCAGTAATCGGTACATACCCATAAATAATTGTGTTGTTTATATATTTTTTAATACATTTTTGACGTCAACAACAACGGTGATGATGATGACGGTGAAATTGATAACAATGTCATCGATGATGTTGATGATGATGTCTATGATAATGTCAATGATGAAATTGATGGAAATGTTGATGACTGCATCGACGACGATGTTGATGATGATAAAAAATTATGAATGTTCATAGTAAAACTAATAAGCAGACATAATAGCACAGGAGAATAGATGATGTTGAAAACGATGATGTCAATGATTACGGTGAGGAGGCTCATGACGAATTCAACAGTAACAATGATGAAGAGTTCAACAATAACACAAAAGTGACACAGTTCATGACGATATTGATGACGATGTTTGGTATAATTGATAAATGCCCTTCAATAATTATTTTTTAGATATTTTATATATTGTTTGTTACCCAGCTAATCAAAATTTTGACAATGACGTAAAAAATATGTAACAAATGATATTTATGGAAATGTTACATAACCGTTATTTTCAATGTTTGCAAGGTACCTGCACAGGAAAAATGTTCGGAAATCTTCTGATATTCTACAGACGGAAAATGTCGGAAAACGTTAGGAAAAATACTACGCCTAGCAAAATCGGACATTTCTTCGAAAATCACAGAAATTTTGCTGATAACGTTGATATATGTCAGGAAAAGAAGGGAAAATATCGTAATGTTACAAGCAATTTACAAAATATCTAAAAACATTAACATTGTTCTTAATCAATCTAACATTTAAAAAAAAATAATTGCATAATTCCAATTTCGGGATTTTTTCCTACCAACGTCACGAGTATTATTTGGTTGTTAGCAGCTGCTATTTTTTGTAAAATTTATTGGAAATTATTCGAATTAATAGAATTAAACGTACATTTAATAAAATTCAATTAATTTTCAAGACAGACAGAGTAGATTCATGTTATTTTTCAGCCTCAAAATGAAATCAATCAAGTTTTAAAATTAATTTATAATGATTAAAATCTGACAATAATGTTTTAAAACTCGTAATGCGACAATACAGAGACTTTGAGAAATGTCTTTTTCGAACGAGTGCAGATAATGGCGCAGTAGTTCATCCCTTTTCTAATTACATTAGCGATATTGAGCGGATGTAATTTTATTAACTGGAAATTCCTTTCTACGACTAAGTAATCTCGTGTGATTGAAGGATTTCAGGATCCGTTGGTATCTTGTAAATGAAACCTAAACTTGATTAAAGTGTTTCGTGTATACTTCTTTTTCGATTAAAGACTGTAATACACACTGGATAACTCAGTTTTGATAATCATTTAGATTTAAATTATAATACGAGAGGGTTCGAATGATGAAATTTTTTTTTAATCACGACAATAGAATTTTATTTTAAAAAGTAACGAGTAAGAAAATTGTTAAACGAAACGTTTTTCAAAATTCAAAATGGCCGACAAATTTTTGAAACATTCATATTGATCGTGAAACTTGAGGGTCATCACGAATCTAAAGTCAGATTTTTAAAATGCAAAATGTCGGATCCTATTATGGCTGACAAGTATCGTAGATAATCATTTTTCGAAATTATTAAAATTCTTTTGTTGAAAAAATTAACGTGCAAAAAATACTGAAAAAAATGTATCTTATAAAACTATGTATGGAGAATGCTCTGAAATAATTTCAGGGACTTTTTTCTTTTGAAAGGCGTATTTTTCATATATATATATATATAGTATAGCATACTGTACATACGTATGACGATCCATACGGAATTTCGATCCTCTATATTTCCGCAAGTAAAAACACATTTTCAGTATCAGAACAGGAAGGAATTGCAATCATGTTCTATTGCGGGTCAGATACTTTCCAGCGACGAGCAGAAAAAGGAATAAATTTCATTTTAGAGCGAACTATATATAATACGAAAGTTAGATATTGGTATACGAATATTGTCTTTTTTTATTAGTTTTAATGGAATTGGAAAATAAACATAGTTTTTAGAATTTAATAAATCTCGGATTTGCTCATTTGTATACTATAAGAACATCAACTTTTTATTATAACAATATATATATATATATATTATCTATATATTTTGTAATAAATGTTAACTTTAAAAAAATACTTTAAAAAATGAAAATAATAACGTGTTTTATACGTTACGTAGTATTGCGAATTGCTGAAAAAGTGTGCGCAATGTAAGTGTTCTTTTGTTGCACCATATACTGTCGACGATGGTTAAAAAGTATAATCCGAGAGTTTGGTCCATTATTCACTCAATAATAATTAGATATATTTTAAAAAATATTTCTGTAATTGAATTAGAGTGACTAACACGATAAGAATTAAATTTCTTCCTCCAGGAGCAAATCGGCGCAAATTAAGACCGAAAGAAAATAGGGACACTGAAAGATCGTCCGTAAAAGTTTTAATCGAGTTTTTCATGTTCAAGAAAAAAAAAGTTTCTATCGAATTTCCATCACTATCTGCGCCATTTACTATCGGATGAATCGTGTAGAATTCAGCTCCCAATAAAAGGAGGATTTATGTTTGCAAGTTTAATCTTCGAAAATCTTTAAAATCAACAGAATAAAGACCGAAGACAATTGTAAAATTCCTTTATATTTTAAATTCATTTTTATTTTACAGCTTTTTTTATGATTTGTCTTTTGTAATAACTTGTAACAAACGAAAATGTACCTATGAATGGAGGCATAGTAAAAATTGTGTAATTTAATTCTAATTAATTATAATACCCTAATTGTATTTGTATCAAAATTATTATTATTTTTTTGTTTGTTTGTTAATTAAGGAATATAATAAATGTTGATTATTTTTTAAATCTAAAATAATACTATGTTCTATTTTATCATGTAAAATTATGCAGAACTTTTTGTTATTTTTCATGGATATGCAATATCTTTTCATCCTTGCTTTGAAATATTAGTAGTTGAAAAATTGAAAAGCATATTTTTTACCATTTTATCCTCGTTATTCCAACGAGTTTATATACAAAAAGATACTGAAAGAAATCTCCAATTAGATTTAGAAATGCATGTGCGACAAAAATTGCAGCTTTTTACATTTTTCAATGAATTTTCTTCCAGTTTTTCTTCCATTTACCAAAAACTTTACGACCCATGATCCGAAAAATGTCAAATGTTATACATATTATTTATGTCCAATTTTATATATATATATGTAACTGGACTGGTAAAAAAAAATTATTAGAATTTATCAAAGGATATGCTAACATTTTTTAAAAATTAAAAAAAAATTCAAATGAAAAAATGTTAATTTTGGATGCTATTTTGAATATGTTTATTTTTTTTTATTTGGAATCCTACATATCTTACAATTTAGAACTCAAAAACAGTTTTTCATTTAGAAAACTTTCAGATCTCAAATTTTTTGCAGTCGAAAAAATCGCATTTCCTTACAAAAAATTGTTTATAACTTTTTAAACATTCATTATAAACAAATTTAAAGGTCATATTTTGAAAGAATATAAATTTGTTGGAAATTTGTTCTAAATAAAGATAACATAAAAAACTTTTGATTAAAATTCATTAAATAATTGACGACATTTTGGACTTAATGGTGCAAGTGATTGAAGTCCTGGGAAGTCGGACATTGTTCTACAAAGTTAATCAAATTCTACAAAGCTCATTACGGTAAATATAACGTGAAGCTAACAAACAAAACAAAATAAAAAATATTTTATTTTTTATATGACGATACCACGAACCAAAAAGGAACCGTTTTTGAGTTTCAATAAACTAGGCGCAGGTTATAAATTATAATAGTATATTGATTTTGGTTTTATTGTGCGATAATGTGGAATTTATTGGATGATTGTGAACGTGATGAAATCCAAAGTCGATTATAAAATTGATAAAATTGTCAAATCCGAAATAGAGATTAAACGGCGAATTTATACAGCTGTGGTGGGCATTTTTAATGTATGTATGTTCAAACAATTACTTATCACTTCATTGAGACCTATTGTTATAATTATTGTACATGAAATCTCGTATAATATATGTACTTTTGTTGAATTTGTTATATATAATATAAATAAAAAAAAATTAGGTGTAATTGATATAAACTATATGAAATCTACTGTAATTTTCAACATTATTTTGAAACATTTTTCAAGCACGAAATTGATTATGTCATAAACGAAATTTAGAGTTTCCCTTTTATCGATAATGTCATATTTCATATTGTAAAACGTAAACGTTAGTCGACGTGATTTTATTATATTCAGGTATTATTGTCGAGGAATAAACGACGATTATTACGAAATGAAAATGTATAATAGAAATTTCTGTACTGTATAATTGTAACATTAATGTAAAAAACAACAAATCAAGGTTACTAATTACGAATTAACCAAAATATATGAAATATGTATGAATACTATTGATTTATTGCACAAACATATTTTTCATGCGTAAATTTTGTTCACGTTGTATTACATTGAAGAATTATTTATTGGTGATCATATAATTGATGTTTTTGTCTACCCCCAGGAAAACATGGATTCAGATATAATTATAGATATAGTTATATAATATAAGATATATAGATATAATTATATCTGAATCGTATATTGTTATATCTGGATCATATATGATTATATTTGGATCATATAAGATATGGTTGTATATAATTGAGATGTATAACGATATATAACCATAATTCACATATATATGTACTTATATCAGGTCAAAATCCGTATATAATTGTACATGATCATATATAATTGAGATATAACGATATATGACCATATGTATACATATATACTTATATCAGGGTGAAAATCCATATATCGTTATTAAGCTTAAGGTAAGCTTAAGTTAGCTTAAGTTACGTTAACTTAAGGTAAGCTTAAGTTAGCTTAAGTTACGTTAACTTTAGTTAAGCTTAAGTTACGTTAACTTTAGTTAAGCTTAAGTTAAGTTAAGTTACGTTAACTTTAGTTAAGCTTAAGTTAAGTTACGTTATAAAAGCTTAACATATATGATCCAGATATAATCATACATGATTCAGATATAATTATATCTAATCCATTATCATTTTATACTTTTAATCTTGAAAAATGACGCAAACCCAGCAAACGCAAAGATAAGCAACGTTAATGTAACAATAAGTATATATCACGGTTATTCCTTACATAAATGTTATACATTAAGGGTTAGGTAATTGTTGCGGTTGTGGTTGAATGCGGGAATAATTTAAGAAAGGTCAATAGAAGAGAAACTGCTTACACAATAACAGAAGGTAACTGCTTAATAAACTTGTGCGGTAATACATATGCAGATTCATTAAGATTCGTAAAACGATGAAAATTAAAAGTAATTTTATCAGGTCCGCTGACGCTCGCCGCTTCATGCAAAACTTTTATCCAGGGGCGGTTTCAATAAGAATTAAAAAGTATAGTAAAATGGGTCAATCGCTCGAAATTAATCAGTCCTTCAAGTTTCTCGATTGGTAAACACCCCACACTGTTATTTCTCATTACCAGTTTTCTTTTTATTTTTTTTTTTAAATAGTTAATGAAAATATTTTATGCTGCAGTTCAATGTGTTCGATTTAAACTGGAATTTTACAATGGAATTTTAAATATTTTCATTCAAATTTAAAAAATCGTATTTACTGTAGGTTTACATAAGAATATAATAATTTAGCATACGATTTTTAAAATTCTTCTTCTAAATTTTTGTACCCTTTTAACCCGGAAAAGTGATAAAAGCCACTGACTCTCTTACTTACAATTAGCAAGCGACTAAATTTTGCGGCACGATTTTTACTGTAGTGGTAAGAGTTTTCACCCGAAGGATTCCGACTCGTATATAACCATTAGAAAAACATTCTCGGGTAATATATATTAATGAAAACTGTCACTACGCGTTCTAAGGTGGAAAATGTGACGGCTTTAAAAAGCAAAACAATGCGAAACACTCGGTTGAAATGGTGACTGAAAAATAAATTTCTCGAAATGTTCTCCCGGCTGAACTCCTATATGAACATAACCTCAAAAAAAGGGTGTATGCAATTTTCATTGAAATTTTTGCCATTATTTCGTTGTTTAATTCTAAAATTATTATTTGTAATCGAATTCATTTCATAAAAACATGAGGTATGATGATTGTTCTTTTTTCAATCAATCTTTTATAGATTTATTTTTATTTATTTTTTGTTTAAAACGACTTTGTTGATAATAAGTAAAAATAGTACTGGGCTTGAACTTCATATATTATCGTAATTAAAAAAGGCTCAATTGAAACGATTAACTGTTTATGTTAGTTGAAGATGAATTGTTTACAACTATTTAATTTCGAAATATATCCACCATACAACTATTTCTAGTGAAGGGTCGAATCAGTAACGAAGTATCCTCAATTTCGTCAGCCATTATAATAAGTTGTATGTTTGTACGGACCTACAAGTAGTTTGATTCGCTAACAATGTATTTACATCAACTAAACACATGATTAATCGAAAGCTGTTGACC
The DNA here is from genome assembly GCA_030522945.1 of Trichopria nigra. Lineage (NCBI taxonomy): Eukaryota > Metazoa > Arthropoda > Insecta > Hymenoptera > Diapriidae > Trichopria > Trichopria nigra. Next base: position 18,026 of record JAPYZR010000663.1, on the reverse strand, counting down.
TAACCTATATTATACTCTAAATACCAAGCCTCGGTCGACTTAACTGTATTTTTAGTAAATTTCAAAGTTATTAAAGTATACTAGTCCAGCATCGCATTTCTTACTATATATTATGAATTGTTTACGCACAAAAAAGTTAGCGGCGACGCTAGATGGCGCTGGCGTGTCGCTCATTCAATTATTCCCGCTAATGCGCGAAAATATATATGAATTGATATATATAATGTCCAACTTTTAAAGTTTGTTTACACGCCAGACTGTACGAGTCTTGTTGCTATATAAACAAAAGTTTAATTGTCCGCCAGGTTAAATATTTCCGAAGAAAAGTAGAAAATGCGTTACGTACCAAGAAGACAAATGGCCCCGGGGTTGTTGCAGTCGTTACAGCAGTCGCAAAATCGATCGCCGGAAAGGACCGGGCTATCCAAAATTCACATTAATCCAGACCCACCATCCACAATTACAAACGATGCGATGGGATCCGAACAATTCTCAGAATTTTGTCACGTTGCCACAGAACTCGAACTTTATGCATTTCACCCACTCCCCCTCGTCACGGATCCGCACTTGGCCGCTAAAATTATGCAACCGAATTAAATTCTCGCGGCTGCGAGAGACGCGTTCGAGTTAGTTTTCGGACCAACGCGAAACTCGCCTATATATATATATATATATATATGTATATATATATATGTGTGTGTGTGTGTGTGTGTGTGTATATATCGAAGCGATCGGTCGAGCGAGAAAGGTTTTCGATTCTTCGCCATGCGCGACGTTAATCAAGTCAGTCTAACCGAGTCGAACAGTATCTCGGGGAACGAAGAGAAAGTATCGCTTCGTGGAAATTGAAGTTAAATCCACCGGCAACTAGCGATTTGTTTTCAATTAAAAATAAGAATCGAAGCGCGAGATCGATGATGTTATATATACGCGCCTGCAGATGGTGGCAAAGGCGTGCGCGAAGCACAAGTTGAGCGAAACTTTGGAAAAATCGATGGAAGGGTGGACCTGTTGTGTAATCCTATATGCGATTTTGAAGTCCAACTTCTGGCGTATAACTTTTGTGCGCGAGAGGTGCGGTTCATATGAAATCAATAAGTTTGACGATAGGAAGGTCATTTCTAAACTTGAATTGGTAAACTTACTTCGCGAAAGACTGACGAATTGCCTTTCCGATCGACAAGTGTATATGGTTTCGCCTCATGCGATTATGGATGTTAACAAAAATGGTCGTTCGAAGATGCTACGGACGCCATTTTGAAGCAATCAGTTGGATTTAAAATGATTGAAACATTTTTTCAAATGTTGGGCTATGATCACTGATATAAACAAGATGGATAGGACATAGCCTGCTTTGATTGGTAATGTTTTTGGTACAGGAAGACAAATAGGAAAGTGGACAAGGCCGAATGGAATCGAGCACCTACGAACAATACCGAGTCCGAAATATTTGTCTTCCGTAAACCGCGAAAAAAAAGACGAACATATTTCATCGACACATACATCTGGTAATGAATAAATGCACCTAACTATAGAGAGTAACAAAAACAATTCTATAGAGGATGTGGATGATTCAACCGCTACTTCCGCAAGTAAATCAGAAATGATTTAATCGCACTGAAAGAGTATTTTATATTATATTGTTGAGTTTTATGTTTTAGTTTCGATGTCATTTCTGATACAAACATTTGCAAATTTGCAAGGCGTGACGAGATTTAGTAAATTCAAAATGGCGGATCCAACATGGCGGAGCTAATGTCGAGAAATTTGTAGTTTCGAGTTTGCAAAACATGTTCGTATGCAATGTTTGTTTCGGTGTAATGCGAATTTCTCAAAAAGAATTAAGAATGTTCTATAAGAAGAAAAAATGGCGGACATTTGATGTCTAGAAAAAATGGAGGATGATTGTATTTTGACGATGACGATGATACTAGAATTGATAATCGGACTAACGCCGGACACTTTTCAAAATATTCGATCAGGAATTGATTGGCAATTCCCACACGCCAGTAGGTAATATTGCTGCAGTATTTCAGTGCGACATATGAAATGAACAAATTTGCAGGAGTATTGCAGCAATATTTCATACAGATGTATCGGGCCGGAATATTGTAGCAAGATTTCGGAAATATTACGGAGCAATATACCTGCGTGAAATATTGCTGCAATATTACGCAAGTATCGCGACAACATTCCTGCAATATTGTAGGAATATTATTTAGATATCTTGCTGCGATATTACTGCAATATTACCTGCCCTGTGTGATCAATTCGTAATTTGTCAGTTTTAATTTGTGATGACTGATGTTCGTGTAGGTTTTACTATTGAATGATTTGTTTCATTATTTAAAGGTTTTAGCATTGAAAGTTTTTCTTACATTCTTAGTCAATAATAATTAGACTTTTTGGTAATGTTTTTTTATCGAAAGTCTATCGTGGAACTTTTACATTGGTTTGGAAATACGTTGGAAAATTAAATTTACTTTTTGTCAAGTTTTGAACTGGTCTATCGATATTTTTATAGTCAAAATTATAGGAATGCTGCACAGGGAAATAAAAACACAAAAAATTATCACCGAAAAAAAAGTATTGTTGGAGTAAGAATTCTATGGTTGTATCAACAGTACAAATGGTTACGTCAACCAGAAGAATGGTTGCGTCAACGATAGTATGCTGTCCCAACCATACATTTTGAAACACATTTTCGTCATTTTGATAACGATACGCTTTAGTCATTTATTGCAAAATTAATTTTACAATGTAAATTATAAAGGACTACGCGATAACTTTAATTAAAATAACAAAAGATATAGCCGTGCGTTCGAAAAGGCTAGAGGCGAGAGAGAATTTAATTTAATGATGAATACAATTAAATTTCCATTAATTAAATCATCTTAAAATTTAATTTCTTGACATTGCTTAGTCATGTATGAAATAATAGGAAATCTGCATTTTACAAATAAATGACATAATTTTGAATTTTTTTAATGTAAACAAATATTTTGTGAATTAAATAGTATATTACGTAACTAGTGAGACAATATGTGCTTGAGGGAAATCGAACTTCAAAGCGAAGTCGTTACAGAAAGCAAATAATTAATATAAATTATTTAACAATTGTTAATTAAATTTGTTGCTGGATTTGATCCAATAATAAGACGAATTGACTTCATTTCATAAAATGGCTCTTTTAAAATTTTTAACGAATATCCTCTACATTCATGTATTTTAAATATTACAAAACTTCCATAATACAAAGCGCACTTTTAACGAACAAGAAGAAACAAATTCTGTTCTCGATTAAAAACAAAAATAAATCTTCCGGTCTGAGACAATGTTTTATCAGAAAGTATTTAACGTCATATTGGTGTTGTCCGTCTCATTGTCTGCGCTCATTGTAGTCGATCGTTACGGAAGAAAGCAACAGCTCGATCAAGATAAAATGAAAATCGTTGAACTTATTGTGGAAATTAAAGTCAAGTCCAACAAGTCGTGATCTCTTAGGAAATTAAAAAATAAAATCAGGAACTCGGGAAGGAGATCGATTATATTTTCACCCTATTGAAAAGGGCACTCTCGTATGTTTATTGTGCTCCTAAATTCACGGCGGCGGAAATCGAATCGGTGGATGGTAGTAGGTGTACCTACTTTAATACTTATTTCGGTTGAGAGGAGTGCATTTCCACCCGGTTCGATTAACACTTGGGAATGCATTCGCGTGAATTCACCTTCTGTTTGATACTGATGTGGAAATAAAATCCAATAAATAACTGGTGTATAATTAAATGATATATAGTATAGTAGAGAACAATAGCAAAATTGAATAAGATGTTTGTAAACAAAATCATCCGTCGAATCTAAAAGTAGAAATGGCATTTAGCAAAATAGTGCAGGAAATGCTTTAATCCCCTCCCCGAAGGATGTCTTAAGATGAATTTCTGTATAATGATGGCGCCAAATCTGATTTCTTTCAAGTAGGTACTTCGCGCAGTAGATAATGTATTTGTAACAATTGCATCATTAAATTTAACGGACAAATTGTTTAAGGAAATATTCGACTCAGTGATTCAGAGAAATACGTAGCATGAATAATTTTGCTAATTATGCGCTTCCGATAATTTCGTAAAATATGAAATGCAATTTTAGTTAAATATTAACTTTAGTTTTTTAGTTTCGAGCCGGATTACAGGTCTTAGATGAGATAATTGCGTTAATTAAGATATCTGCATAAATGTTATTTTCGAAACTGTAAACAATTTTGTCAGTAATGAATTTATGTGCTTTTGACAGATTGACTTACTATTATGTTATTATATTATATTACGTCTTGTTATTGTTATAATTTCTTGGACATTTTGCCATTTTCTGGGTAGTGTTAAATTGCATAAGCAATCAAGAAAAAACATTAAATTTATCAAAATATTTTAAATAGCAAAAAGTTCCTCTTCTACGGAAACAAAGTATTGTTATAGGATAATCATATACTGTAGTTGACACAACCATGCTTCTGGTTGTCACGACAATTTCTATGGTTGGTGCAGCCATAGATATGGTTGCTTATTTAACAATACTCTTTTGTCGGTGTTGATAAAAGGGGTGTACTTTTTTAACAAAACGAATATTTACTCTTAATCTTGAAAGATTGGCTCATCAATTATCAATTCAAGAAAATTAGGGAATATACTTTCCTAATTTCTTGGAGTGAAATTCAAAACACTCTTCAAGATAATGAATTTTTACTCTCTAAGAGTGACATTTACGAGTGGAATTTTAATTATAGTTTTGAAGTGAGTCAGGGAATTTATACATCATATAGAAAAAAATGTTACTTTAATAAAGTTTAAAATCACTCTTTTAAAGGAGTGGTTTAATTTTTACTTTAAAAATAATCGCTTCAATGTATATTTTTATTCAATTTAAAACTTTCTAATTATGATTACTGTTGTAATATAATTACAAATAATATAATAATATTATAATAATATAATAATATTATAATTATAATATAATTATAATTGTAATATAATATCTCTATAAGAGATATTTGAGTACTTAAGTTTTCGATTTACTATTTTTGTGATTTTTTTCCCATATATATCGTGTGTAATTTTGTCAGTACATAGTTTTTTATTGTTTTCTGTCTGTGTTGTACATTTCTTGTACATTTATTTAACTTTTGTCACTTTTATTTTTCTATTTTCTTTTTGTCACTTTTATCTTCCATTTGTTTTTATCACTTTCGTATTTTTCTACTTTCGTCATTTTTTACAATTCCTTTTATCGTTGTCGCATTTGTTATTTTCTTCTTTTTTTTCTAATTTTGTGATGACTATTGCTGGTTTTCTATAGGTTTAAACCATTTTCCTGTTTATACTTCCGGTAATTTTGTGACAATTGTCTTACTTAGTCTTTTCACGTTTGTTAACTTTGTTGTAGTTGACACATTTGTCACTTTCTCAACTTGACAATTTTTCTCATTTATGTCATTATTATAAACTTTGTATTTTTGACAACTTTTTCGTTTTTGTAATTTTTGACATTTTCATGCTTTTGAAATTTATCAAGTTTATCAACCTTATATTGTCATTCTGTCACTCTTTTTACCTGCGTTATTTTCATAATTTTTGTAATTTATGACAATTATCAACATTCGAAACTTGTCAACCCTTCATCAACTTTGTCACTTTTGTTAACTTTTTATCACTAGTGATGTAATTTCAAATACAATGAATAGAATGAATAGAATGAAAGTCAACACTTGTTCTTTTATTCCTCTTTTGTTTTCTTGACAACATTTGCCATATTTTCGTTTACTATTTGTATAGGATTATTTCGTCAACATTCATCAACCATCTTTAGTAACTTTGTCTTTTCAGGTGAACTTTTGTCATTTCAGGTGACATTGTTCATCTTTTGTTAGTTCTTGTTAACGTTTTTTCTATTCTTGTCTCTTTTTCACTTTCAACCTTTGTCAACATGGTTAGGTTTTGTTAACTTTTGTTCTATCGTTATGGTCATAAACTTTTGCATTTTATCAACTTCTGTTATTTTTATCATCCTCTACCCTCCATAAACTTCGACTTTCGTCTTACCTCAACTACTTTTTCTTTTATAATAACAAACATTTTTCTGTCAACCTTTATCAACATTGGTTTGCATTGATAACTTTTGTTCTTTGGATAGTTTACCAACTTTTACCATTCATCAACTTCTGACATTTTCGTGTTTCCTTCCAACGTTTGCCCTTCCTCGACAACTTTTGCGCTTTTAAGAACATTTGTCAACTTTTATCAACTTTATCGACTTTATTAATTTCGACACTGGTTATATTTTAATTTATATTATTATCTGTAGATTGCTCTTATGTTTTGTTGCATTTGGTCGATCTCATTAATATTTATTTGTTTGTTTGTTTTTTAATTCATTAGATTTTGTTAAGCTCGTTTCAACGTTGGCATTTTCGCTACTATATTGAAAAAATATTTGTTTTAATTAAAACTTCTTTTATATAAATCTTAAAATTTGTTTTATATTTAGTTAGTTTGTCTCAGATTAAAATGTTTTTATTTTCATCCTAAGGTTTGTAGGAAATATATACTAATTGGTAAACGAATCCTTATTGGTGGCTCGTTTTCCACGATTCCTCGAAATAAGCAAAATATATAATGGTAAAATGGCCAAACGTTTACAGAGACATACGGAGCATGTCCATTAAATATCTACATTTGCTCAACAATTCGTATCTTTCAATAGTGTAAATACGCGGTAAAATCGGAATGGACGCGTATAATTGAACGTCGAAGATCAAGTTTTGGCTCGTGCCTCCGATAATGTTCCAAGTTTGTAAACGCTTAACGAAATTATTTCAAGTCGCGATGTCGCGCAATCACTATGTGGCATACGAGAATGTAAATATCGTCCGCGTGTTTGCGAGTATTTTAAGAAAATAGTCCCGCGACGAGAAGGTTAAGTAAAAAGAGCACGAAACCATCGAGGACGACGTAAAATACGATTTTAATCCTACAATAAGTCGTTGCGCTCGGTAAGACCGATTACCCGTTCCCAAAAAGAAAAAAAAAAACAAAAAAAAAAAAAAATGTGGCCCATCAACCAACGTGAAAAATGTCCTCTCATTAGGATAATAACGTTCCGCTTCGAGCCAGTGCCGTTATTCCTGCAAAGTTTGGATTTATCGTCATATATATACACCCCTTTTTTTGCGGTAATGATAAGTTACATTTAGTTGGGAACGGGAATGATTTAAATGGAAAAATCGCGTGTTCATTCGGGAACTGTCATGTTCATTTTAAAGTTGACGAGGTCTTCATCGTAAATGTCATTGTTAAAGTGACGTGTTTATTTTAGAACGGGTATTTTCATTTTTGAGTATATCTAAACGCGTATTAATTTGAGACTTAAAAATTAGGAATTTAAGAATATTATTATTTTTATTTTTATTTTATTTTTTTTATATTATGGGCAAAAATGTTTTCTGGTTTGTGAAAGAAAATACTGATAGTAAATGTATTATTTATATATTTATATTTATATATAAATATAATAATAAATATATAAATGTAATAAACTTTTAATGTAATAATTGACCGACGCAATGCTTTAAAGTTGATACATTTAAGATTTTATCAATTTAAAGTTGTCGAATTATTATGAAAGATATACTTTATTAAACAGTCGATCTGGAGACGTAATCTAAAATCAATACTGAATTTCAAAGCTTGAATTTTATTTTTATGAAATACGATTACGCAATGTGATGCCGTCTTTCTTATAATGTTGTTTGTTTTTAGAATGTGTAACGAAAAAATTTTAAGATTGAATTGAATTGACTGTTTTACGTTTTCTGTCAACTTTTGTCTATTCTTGTCGATTTTTGTCGTTCCTCTTTTTTCAACTTTCCTCTTTTTTGATTTTCCAAATTGTTGTTACTCTCCTCTTGTTTTACATTGCTCCTTTGTTCAATTTCCGTTTTTTTGAACTTTCCGGTTTTTTTTCAAGGTTTCTCTTTTTTTTTACTTTCCCTAGTTTTCAATGCCTTATTTTTTGCTTCTTTCCTCTTTTTAATGACCTTCTTTTTATTGAGTTTCCCTTTTCTTCTTTCTGCTGTCCACATTTTTCAACTATCCTCTTTTTTCAACATTCCTGTTATTTATACTTTCCTCTATTATTTTTACATTCCTATTTTTCAATTTCCTTTATTTTAACTTTCTTTTTTTTTTTACTTTTCCTCTTTTTAATTTCCTCTTTTCTTTTGAATTTCTTGTATTTTTTTAGTTTCCGCTTTTTTTTACTTGCTTTTTTTTAACTTTTCTTTTTTTGACTTTCCTCTTATATTCTTTTCTTCTTTTTTGATTTTCTTCTTTTTTTGGACTTTTCTCTTTTTTCGACTATCCTTTATTTTTAAAATTTTTTATTTGACTTTCCTCTTTTCTTTTAACTTTCTTCTCTTTTGTTAGTTCCCGCTATTTTTACTTGCCCTTTTTTACTTTCCTTTTTTTGAATATCCTTTTTTTGACTTTCCCTTTTCATTGAGTTTCCTCTTAGATTTGACTAGCCTCTATTTTTCTTTTTTTTTCTTCTATTTGATTTTCTTCTACTTGGACTTTCCACTTTTTTTGACTATCCTCTATTTTTATTTTCTTTTTTAATTGACTTTACTCTTTTTCAACTTTCTTTTTTTTCAACTTTCTTTTTTTCAATTTTTTTTTTTTTTAATAATCACAATGTTAACGCTGACAACGATAAAATATCTCAAGTATTTTCTGAATTTCCTGCCATATGTAATAACTCTGAGTAACGAACATATAGGGTAATGCCACTATATACATATATCGTAATCCTTAATTCAAAGTTCTACTGTGTACTGCTTCGATCGTACCTTAATTGAAACGACGGAATGTTTGATGAAAATCAAACTTGGTTTCAAACAAAAGAGACGCCGGGTGAATTACACGCGGAATTCAGTACGAGGAATAACATATATGTATATACATCGATGAAAAAAAGGGTCAATATGACGTTTGTTAGTGTGTTGCACGCGATAAATCACAATTTAGAGCGAGAGAAGATGAGGATCATCTTTTCTGTCATTTTACAATTGAACGGGGGATTATCTTATGTATGTATAAGTTGACAAATACTTTAATAATGTCACGCGTTGAACAAATTCTGCATATAAAAATACGTAGGTTGACTTAAAAAAGACAAAATTGAATTATTGTGGAGTTTACGACCATGCATATAGAATGTAATACGTACATTTTACGTACATGATTGTCTTTTACGACAAGTTTAAGAGCTGTTTCAAAGGTTTGAATTTAACATAAAAAAAAAAAAATAAACGACGGGAATTCGATGCGAATGGCCACCAAGAAAATTTTTCGAATCATTTTACGACTGTATGCGCCAAAAACAGATCAGAAAATTTATTTAAAATAATATTTGCAATTTGCAAAAACAACGTACAATCCTGATTATATATGGTACATCAGGGTATTTGACAGAATATATACGTTTTCATAGGAGTGTAAATATCATCATTATGATATTATTTCTTTGTTCATTTTTTATCGTTTTTTCGAGTTTATGTCTTTCTTCAACATTACTTCGTTGATAGAAATTATTTATGATATTTCATCATCTTAGCGATTTTCAACTGTTTTTTATATTTTATAGATATTATAGATTTATTACTTGTCATAATATGTGACAAGTATATATATATATAGATTATTCTAGAATTCCGATAGTTTGAAAATATATTATATAATTCAATTTTTGTATTGAATTTTTCTATTAATATGAGGCAATATTATTTGTCAATACTATTAAAATAAGATTATGTTTAAGATCGATAAAAATTCATAGATATTCTCTAAATAAACGGATAAAAATCAAACATTTCTTTAAGACTGAAAGTTCACCAGTATAAATTAAGCCACTTTTGAAAAATATACTTTTTAACACATCAATAATAATATTTCACACATTCTGAAGTGAAATTTCACTGAATTTTGGAGTGACTGAAAAGTGGCTTAATTTTTTTGTAAAGGGGAATCTCACTCCACAAAATATTTTTCTTAAGTGTAAATGTTTTCAAAAAGAATTTATTTCATGGAGAACGGAAATATAAAAACAATAAATATAATATAAATTTTCAATTATTAACGTCTCAAACTTTTATTATAGGATCCTTATATCATAACTTAATTCCAAAGTCTTACAATCCGTACGGAAACAATTTTATTTCTCGATAAAAAATGAATAATAAAATTAAAATTAGTCCAGAGTTCTTATGTATTTCACGAATACAATAAAACATTAATCCACCATAATTAAAAAAATAATTGTCTTTTAAATTTGTTTTTAAAATTTCAGTGAATGAAGATAATTCATTTTGTCTTGTAATAATAATCATTATTATTAACATATAATGATATCATTATTATCAAGTATTATGGAATTTTCAGCATTACTTTTAAACATGAATGGAAAATCCATTATCACAATTGTCATATATATATATATTTTCCTCCACATCCCACTTTTTACCGCTTTCTGTTATTTTCCAGCTTGAATTTCTCGAAAAAGAGTGAAATGTCACTTTTAAAGAGTGAATTCACTCTTAATAACATAAACATTCACGCTTTTAACAGAATGGCTCAATTTTTACTATATCTAGAGTGAAATTTCACTCCAAGAAATTTTGTCTACTTTATCAACTATGCCACTTTTAATCTATCGTTATCCATTTAAAATTTGTTTGATTTTTTTTCACATATCCACATATGCCAAATCACGCAGAATTAAAAAGAAAATTATACGATACGCGTAATCGACATTAATTCGTAGGTTTATGCAGATAAAACTACTCTCTAAATTTCATGGAGTGAAATTTCACTCTACATTGTCGCTCTTAAAGAGTGAAAATTCACTCCTTTACAAGAGTAGCTCAATTATAACTCTTTGTGGAGTGAAATTTCACTCTAAGAAATTTACAGAGTACGATCAAACTAAATGTTTCAATTGTATTATTGTCGAAATGTGTTAGTCTTGAGACTACAGGTACACCCCAAATTTGGACAGACATTACATTCCAGATTGAGTCCCTTGATTGAATTCCAAGTGGAAATTTATCTCAATTGAAGAAAATGAAAGAATATATCTTTTACTCTTTTTTAATCTCCACTTGCTGGAATCAAGTGTAATTGATACTAAGAGAGACTTCACTTCAAATAAGTGGATCATTCAGTTTTGCACGGTCAAGCCACGCTTTAATTTCCCTGATTTTCTTGAAATGAAAATGAGCCCACTCTTTTGTGGACTCGTCACTTTTCAAGCGATGAAATTTAAGGTTTTTCAAGACTTACGTGTGTACTCTTGAAACAGTGAAGATTCCAAGTTCACACGGTAACATTCACTCTTTTCAACCTGTAGAAATTATATTTTTATGGCTGTCCCAGTACGATTTGGAATTAGGTTAATAAAAGTAGAGTTTTAATTAAATTATTAATTTGATGAATTTAATTAAAAGATGGCCTAACTTTAACAAGTCGAGAGTTTTATATTTGTCGAATGCAAAATCCCTAACGGAAAGAAGTGAATTGCCCTAGGAAAAAGGTCTGCAAAATTGTATCATTTACTAATCTTTGTTTATTTCTGTTTGTAGTCGATTTGACGTCGATAAAAAATGCAAACGACGCAATCAAATTTGCCTAATTAGGACTATACTTTAGTCATCTTATAATTGATTTCTTTTAGCTCACTCGAAATCAATACATTTATCGTCAACTTATTTTCAAAATCCACTACAATATAAATCTGATCACTTTATAAAAGTTGATATTTCGATGTCGATCGAGTCTACGTTTTCTACTGACAAATTTCGTATTCAAAGTAAGACACAAAATATCAATTATTAATCGTAGTTTTCCACAAATGACTGTCTCAGTCATCGTTTCTTATACTCTACTTAACTTTTAGTCAACTTGAGTGACAGTCAACGTTTAGAAATTTTTATATATTCAATTTTTAGTGTCATTAACTGCAATACGAAACGTAAAAAATCATGTAATCAAGGTTGGTTGAAATAATCGAGGTATATTGTTGATATCATATCGAGAAGGCCCATTTTTCCGGTCAACGTGCCCCGAAAACGTCAATTATTTGGTAATATTTATATTTTGAGTTTGTGTTACAAAATCACAAGTATATTGCGTCATTTAAATGTGTAGACAAACTTTCGATACATTAAATTTCCATCATTATCAACTGTAAATAAAAGACAAAAATACTAAAGTCAGGTTGATTCAAACATTCGATTTTAAGTCAACGAGGATTAAAAGTTGACTAAACAGTTGATATCTATTGTTGATTAGTCGATTATTTTGGTCTTGAAAGTTGAACTTAGACCACATTTAATCTTTTCATACTGAGGAATTTTCATCAACATTATCAACTGATGAAACGATAAAATGTTGAATTAAAGACAGTGCCAAAGTCATTGCTGTTTTCGGGTTAACGAAATCAGCCAACTACTAGTTGCCTTTGGAATCACGTTCGAGTTGATTTCATTTCAATTACTCAAAGGGTCGTTTCCTAGTCACGATTCGAAGATCGTGCAGCAAGTAGTCGGAAATTGAAAGTCGACCGGAATAGTCAAAGTCGATTTCTATCTGAAGTCGATTTTTACTGATCTTCAGTCGTTATAACAGTCAACGTCACGTAGTTGATATCAATGTTTACGCGAAAGAATTCAAATAATAATGCATTAAAGATTTAGTCAGAGTTGACTAAAGACATTCTTGGGAATATTTATTTCATTTATTTTTGCGGATGAAAGTGATTGGAAGTTGACATGTTTGAAATTCAACTGAAGGTCGAACATGGACAATTTTTAGACGTCCTTTCATATTGAGGAATTTTCATCAACATTATCAACTCATGAAACGATGAAATGATGAACGAAAGACAATACCAAAGTAATTGCCGTCGAGTTGATAAAATCAATCAACTTTTAGTTGTCTTTGGAATCACGTTCAAGTTGATTAAAAGTTGACTAGAACAGGCATAGTTGATGTCTATTCTTGACTACAGTCAATTATTAGTTGGGATACTTCAATCGTAAATACTCAACTTCTATTTGATTTTACAAGGAAGAATTAAAATATCAAGAGTTGATATTAAAGTCAAAGTTGACTAAAGACATTCTTAGAGATATATATTCCATTTATTTTGATGGAACAAAAAAAAATACAAAGTCTTTTTCTATCGAGCAATTTCTATCATTTTTATCAACCGAAAATGAAAGACAATGCAAATAACAATGCTACATTCAGTCAACATTTAGATCAAGTCGAATTCCAAATCATTTCCAAGTCACGATTCGAGTCAGCAATTCAAAGTTGACAACAATAGTCACAGTTGATATCTGTCCGAAGTGGCGTATTAATTGGTTTTCATTCGCTAATAGTCAACTTCGTTCAGTTGATATTGAGTTCAACTAGAAAAACTAAGTACATACAATTATAAGAATGTTTAAGAAAAACTATTACACTCAACTCTTACGTAGTTTAAAATTTTAATCAAAGTTGATTTTTTCCAGTTGACTGGCATATAATCATTTCCCAAGGAATGTTCATCATTATCAATTGTGAATCAAAGATAATAATCGATATCGTCAAGGTTGACTAAAAAAAAAAGAAATTTCAAAAGTGATTAGAAACTCCCAGCTAATGGTTCGCTTTCAATCATTCTTTGCTAAATCTCTCCCGGACGTATCGATCTTCATTCGCAGTTGATTGAAAATAATCGACTTTCGTTGACTTTTCTTAGAATGTCTGTTTTACAGTCGTCCTACGGCTAATTTCGCTTAATCGCTGACGTCCAGTTATCGTATGGTCATCAACCATCAGAGACGCGTGTGATTTGACTCGAGCTCCCGTTTTACTCTTTCTTCAAGTTTCTCAACTTTATCTTCTTCGTTACGTTTTAACTTCTTTTCAACTTGATGCAGGCACGAGAATCGATTCAACATCAAGATTTTCATGATGCAAAATGTTTCGTTGAAAAGTAATGTTGAAATTTCACATCATTTTAAAATGGAAGACGATTATTGTTCCAAAGTATAATACGACGAATGTTACGGAGTGAAATAGTTCGAAGAGTCAAATCTTCTAATTCGAGAAAAAATCCTGTTATTGCGCAAAACTAGAGGAGTGCTAATTCCACGACGTCATTCCAAACAGTGTCGCGCGAAAATCGCGAGAAACTGTATGAAAGTCGTCTAACGTCGTTTTGACAATCCATCACAGCGAAAAATACCTTCGTATCAATAAAAGTTCGACGTTGTGAAAATGGAGAAAACTCCAATTGTTTTCTGCTGTAATATCGAAGAGATCAATCCCCGAAACATAAGTCGTGGAAAGAAAAAGTGGATGAAGTAAGACGATGGTTTTTCCGCGTTATTTAAATTTCAACAATCACCGTAGTTTTCGAAACTCTCCAAGAATAGAAACAAAAAACAAAACACTAGGAACAGAATAAGGTCACACACGGAACTTTATGTATAAAAGCACACTTTTCTTTTTGTCGTTGACCAAAAGAACTCTTGGCACAATATTTCAGTGCAGGTACCTAAAATCGTCCAAGAAGTCGCGACGGTCAAGTTCGCTGGCGCCCTGGCGGTCCCATGATTCGGGCACGCGGATTGGAGGAGCGGTTCCGATCGCTCGGATTGGTTTCTATTTACCGATGGGTTTCACTCGCGAACCCGCGGTACCCAGGGTAACCCGGTGATCGGACGGCGCGGAGCCGGGCGCATTCGACTCGCGCTCGGAACGCACGGAGCGGCACTGAGCACGGCATCAGCTTCGCATCGCGGCGAACGGTACCGCTGCCAGTCCAGGGTGTCACGAGAGTGACCCTGGCAGTGAGGGCCGCCTGCGCGATGTCATCTGCGTCTCGGTTTCGCAGCCTCACGGACCTATAAGACCGCTAAGCTTTTTTCGGGATCTTCGGTTCACTCCATTTCACTGTGCTTTTTTTTAAGCTTTCTCGGCATATAGTTTCCATCTTATCACTCGGTATAGTATACGCGTTACTTTGAAATTTTTAGTGTTGGTAACGTGCCGGTGGAAGGTCCTAGCTATATAGAGAAAGTATGGCGCGGAAACTTTGTTTCGACATTTGGCGTTATCGAGGCAGAATGTTTTTTAAAGTTTCGTCATTTTGAAAAGATAATACGACGTCAAATTCAAACACACACACTCACACGTACCATACTATATAAATAAATAAACAAATAAACAAATAAAGTTCGTAGGTGGTTTTCGTAAGTATTTTATTAAACGGGAACCCCTATTTTTTGTCATGGATACGAGAAAAGAGCAGGAAATTTTAGGTCCGATACGATGTAGTATTTAATTTTTGAGAATGTGTGACCTTTCGAAGGTCAAATAAAGGTCAAATGTTTAAAAAATCGTCCAGACACATTTTTCTTTGAACTTTTCCGAATTTATGGGCGAATAAATGTCAGGTTTGGGGTCCAATGACCTTGAGAATCTTGACCTCGAAGTTAATTTTGAAGGTTATCTGAAGGTTAGAGTAATTTCTTAAAGGAAAACCCCGTATTTTGACCTTTATTAGTTTTACATTTGAGTGGTCGCCGTCTTGAATCCGCCATTTTGAATTCTGAAAATTATCTGACACCGAATTCGTAATCTGCGACCCCAAAAACCACTGCGACAAATTTCAGGTCGATTCAACGTAAAGAACAATGTATATATGCTTCAAAGGGTTAATGCCCACGTAACGCCGAAATATTCTCAGAATATCTCCCGAATATTACATTTGCTGAAATAATATTCTGGTGATGTTTTGAAATATTCTTAAAATGTCTCCAGAATATTACATTTGCTGCGACGAAATATTCTGGGTGAGCGGGATGGTTCGACATTGTGCTGTACGGGATATATTTCCAGAATATGATGTATAAAAAATTCTGTTGTATGCGTATTTCTAGAATATTTCATTTACAATATTTTGTATACAATATATTTCCAGAATATTTTGTTTTAATAATTCTGTTTTATATATTTCCAGAATATTTTATTTACAATATTTTCTATGCAATATATTTCCATATATAATTATCCCAAATATTTTGTTTCAAATATTTTTTTAATGTATTTCAAGAATATTTGTAGAACATATCGATCAGAACATTCTAAATGAGACTTTCGAAATATTCTGGAAATATTTCGTTAAGATTTGTGTTACGCGGATGTAATATTCGAGGATAAACACACACACACACATATATAAATTTTATACAGTTTATTATTTTATTTTATTTGAATTTTACGACATACTTCGAATATATAACTAATATATGATTATTTTTCGTCATCGTCCCTTACTTTTCAAGAATACCCATAAACTTTCAAGTCTCACATATGTAAGCAAAGAAAATTGCCCATATCTGGTTCTGTCGTGATACACAAATCGTGCCCGCTCGTTTTCAAGTATAATCGCGTTATCGCGAGATACAGTGGATGGGGTCAAGAATAATACCATTCCTCATCGTGCATAAGGTCGCTAATGCAAAATACATTTCGCCGTATGAAATTGCATTCTGAAATTCGATAATTCTATGTGAGCCGCGAGTCTCTCCGACATCCGGACGCGGCTGGACGGACGTGCGGACATGACGTAAATATGAATACTAAAAAAAAAAAAAAACAGAACAAATCGGCACGTCACTGGAAAAAAAAAAATAATGGAAAAAAGTGGTTACAGTGAACCTTGAAAAGTTGGGGAAAATGAAGAAATATTTGTCCGACGAAAATGTGTATGATGGAAATATGAAACAGTAAATTGAAATGTAAGGAAATATAAAAAAAATGATTTAAAAAACTGATTTAAATAAAGGAATAAAAAGAAATAAAAAATTGTAAATAAAAGAATTTTATTTATAATTTTATATTCTTTTGGACAATTAGCCGTGAGTCATTTGCACGTCCGTTCATATCCAGGAAAGAATTCGACAACTAACAATCGCTGCAAAAGATAGTTAGGTCCAAATACCTCGGCCAACGGTTCGTTACTTGTTTTTAAAGTACCTCATATAGTCTCATCTTTTCGCGGACCATACGAACGTACCTACCCTATTTCCAGGCACATACACGCACCCATACGGACGTAGAATATAGCATGTAGTTTCTTTTTACGGGCGGTTAGACCTACCCTTTGAGACCGAGGTCCGAAATTTTTTTTTATTTCATGACTGCAAAAAAAAATGCATTATTCCGGCTGAATTTTAAC
Source organism: Trichopria nigra (assembly GCA_030522945.1). Classification (NCBI taxonomy): domain Eukaryota; kingdom Metazoa; phylum Arthropoda; class Insecta; order Hymenoptera; family Diapriidae; genus Trichopria; species Trichopria nigra. Next base: position 686 of record JAPYZR010000663.1, on the reverse strand, counting down.
GAGCCCTTATTTTCGTTAAGGAAACGCAACTGAAAAAAGTAGAAATTGTATCGACAATTGTATCTTTTAAGGAAGGTTTAAAATTACATCAGACATAATTTCGAGACACGGGGAAAGTGTAAGTGAAAATAAATGATTAAAAGGATTTTTTTCAAAATTTGTGTTCTCATAGGATGAATCAACGTAATCCATACAAATTCCAAAAGATACCATTATTTACTTTTTCATTGTATGGAGCAGAAATAATTTATTTCCGAAAATTCTTATTCGATTTTGAACCAAATTTATCGGTATCTTTTCGTAGATTGCTTTTATTCTGTAGAATTATTCTACAATAAGAGGCCAACATTCGTCGTTCTATCGGCTACAGTCAATTTTGTAAAGTTTTTTTGTCATTTTTTGGCCAAGAAGTTTTTTTGTCATTTTTTTGTGTCAAATGACGGTTAGTTGGCATGATATTTTGGTTTGTCTTTTTCACTTTTGATGAGGTTTTATAACAATTTGATCGACTTTTTTTTGTAATTTTTGGTCAAGTTTTAATGACTATTGGTCATTTTATTGTGACAATTTATGTTCGTTTTTACGATTTTATAGTTGCATCATACACTCGGTTTTACTTCAAGTTAATTTTTTTTTTTTTTTTTTTTTTTTTTTTTTTTTTTTTTTTTTTTTTTTTTTTTTTTTTT
>JAPYZR010000662.1:0-28606 GCA_030522945.1 Trichopria nigra | reverse complement strand
ATAGTTCAATGATCTATTCCAAATCAACAAACTAAAATTAGTTGTCTCAACCAATTTGTCATCTGGCGCTCAGAGCACTAAGACAATTGGTTGGGGCGCCCAATTTTTTTGTTGTCCTAACCAAGTCTTTTTTTCCGTGTAGTCCTCGCCTGATCCGACCTTCACTTTGATGTCTCCATTTTTACATGTCTATTTGCATTATATTTCACGATATGAAAATCGCCATCTTTGAAAATCAATTCAAAATCCTCCCACATTAGATATAGCTTCGAAGAGGTCGAAATCCTATAGATGACGGATCTAGATGTATAACCGTATATTTATGTACTCGTCTGATTCTACTCGGTCACTTTTGCACAAATCTGTTTAGGGCTTGAATTGTGACGTATATCTTCATTCTCCGTACAAATACAGTCAGTTACGAACAGTTTAATAAACTTTATCTTTCAAATATGCGTCCTCCTTTATATCTGAACATATGTTTAAGTTTAAAGAGTATTATAATATAGAATGACACCTGCCCTAATTGTACTAAGAAATCTCTTTCAGTCGTTTGAATTATCTGAAATGATCTTAGTCGAATAAAATGTGACATATTCATTGTTCGTATGTCCTAAGTAGATATTCTTTGTTATGCATGTAATATTGCAGACCATGTAATCGGTTGGATATCATATAAATATCACTTCTGATGTATTTGTTGAAAAACGTTCAACACACTGTTCAATTATAGTCATTAATGTTTATTTTTTCTTATTCAACTCCACCGATACTTGGAAGTTCGTCTTGTGAATATTCTGTATAAACGTTGAATGTCATTATATATGGAAAGTGTTTTCATCAATAATCCAGTTATGTTACACTTATAACTACCAAGATAAACTGGCGTGCCTCAAGAAGAGATCATTTATACCCAAACGTACAAGCACGTTTCTGTTTCTGAGGTCCATTTGTCATGATGGCTAATCAAAAATAAAGGTAATTTTGCTTTCATAATTAATACCTTAATTGTCATTGATATCCTCATATTCAGATCATTCTTATCAACTGGCAGTGAATTGATCATTGGAGAATGATTTCATTACTTTCATTTCTGATCATTGAGAATAATGACCGAGCTAAATGGCACAATGGGTTACTATATCCCTTTATGATCCAATAATACGCAATTACATCGGAACACTTGCGAATTCACACGCATTCCCTGCACAGAACGTAACGTCAACTAGGTATACTTCCATGCACACGATTATCTCCGACAAAACGCTATTCGTTATAGTTTGAATTCTTATATTATATATATATATATATATATCCTTGGACCGCATGGGCTGATGGGGCGCGTCGGAAGGCTCCGAATGGCACGCCACCCGCCATCACGATTCGCATTTCCGAATGACGATTAAAGGGGCTTCTTGCGCAATCAAGAAGGAGATAGTTGCCCGGCGACTAGGCACCAAGTCCAGCTCGCTACATAATAGGTCGACTGTGTATACGAACAAGTTCGAGACGTGAATTCGCAAAACCAGTCCCGTGCAGCACGCTTAAGGGAATGTGGGGCAGATTTTATTACCGGCAGCGATATTCGATCCATCGACGACCATCGCGAGGAAATAATATTACGACAACTATTTACGCGCTTGCCATACCTGTATCAGCACACGCGATCTACAACCTGGTCTGCGTTATAGTGCCAATTTTGAGGTTAGGTAATGCATTATATAGTTACGAACCTCGTCCGAACCTAATCTGACTCGAGAATAGAGAAGAACCTTAATGGACATGTATTATCGTTTCCCCGATTCGGGATGCAAGAGAATTGACGAAACCCAGAACACTCTATACGATTTAATTAGATTAGATTACGTTTGAGCTAGTAGTATAGACAGTGTAGTGTATCGCGGACACATAAATACGTTACATAAATGTTCTGGACCTATAACCTTCAAAAGGAAGCAATTAACGTTGAAGAATTACTTCAGTCTTTCGTAGGAATAAAATGTCTGGATTCTTTTTAAAGAGAAAGTGACAAAAACATTCTGCACATTCGTATAAATTTAACCATAAATTTAGAATTTTCGTATAATGCTATATTTCAATTTCTTATAGACTACATATAGTCGGAAAGTTTTTACACTAATAAATTAATACAATACTATCAAAAGTGTTTCATTAGAGAAATTGGAAGCAGAACCTATTATAGACCTACATAGTTTAATGAAAATGGTCAACAATGCCATCAAAACAATTTATTCACAACTAGTTAAGGTTTTAATTTATATAAACACTTCGTAGTTTGGATTTAATATTTTAATGCTAAGGTTTTCTTCATTATTAGCTGATGTTTAATAAGTAACCTACTAGAGTAGGAGTCATACAGTCCATCCAGTTGGAAATGGAGAAGGCCCCTTTTCAACGGGGAAGCCCTGATCTACGACTAAAAGTTGTCAACTCTTACAAGAAACTGGACAAAAAAATGGAAGATTATGCAGTTTGGTGCGACAACACGCTTTCGTAAAAGTAACAAGTTTTCACCCAAGCGAAGCTCAGTGGTGGTTACCATCACTTCCGTTTGTGGTACAATAAAAGAAATCGAATTTCTTGGATGAAACATTTCAGATATCTTCAGCTTATAAGAATAGAATAGTCCGAGTGATTGAACTGCTCTTGAATATTACGAAAAAAAAAAAAATAATAAAAACTGATTTCATACGAGAAGGATAGAGAGAAAGAGTTAAACAATGGGGGTTTGAGATAATAGAAGAAAGTACATACAGTCAGTCATTCTGATCAATTTGAAAAGCAAGAGCATATTTTTTGAGCGACTTCCATTGTTGGAAATAATATAATGTAATTTCCCAATGCCGCACGCATTCCGTTAATACTTTCGACGGGGTATGGTCGGCATTCCACGTACGCTGCGGGCGTCTGAGGTGATTAATTTATGCTCGTTCATATATAGTTACCAATTTACGCAACGTTCGCGTACTTTGCCTCGTCGATGCGGAACGATCTCTGCTCGCACTTTGCGGAAGTTCTCTTGCACGTGAACTGGTATCGACACACGCCCACAACACACGTATATATATACGCGCATTCTTTTTCAGAACTACTATTTTATATGTATGTACGAGATCCCAGAACAGGAAGTGCAGGCTTAATCGAGTTATTGATATATTTAACGAATTTATTCCTTATTTTACATTTCACTTAAAATCCAGAAATAATTTCACACTAACAAATGTTGACGTAACAATGTTTTAATCTGTATTGGAAATCGCAGTAGATAAGAAAGTATACATTGTATGCTAATTTCTGCCGCATTGTTTATTAATTCGTTTAATTCGCGTCCATTCTTGGCGATTTTCGCTTATAACTTGTAATTCCTTATTGGAACGTAATATTTTATTTTTCGCAACGAGGACTGATAATTTTTTCAACGATACATCTGTATATGAATGAAGATGTAACTTATAAATGAAAGAAACGGGGTCTTAAAAAAAAAAAAGAAACGATCATAGGTTAGTATCACCATACTGAGCGTGCTCAGCCACGGTCATATATTTTCCATGTCAATTGTCGGCATTGTAGATCTTTCAACTTTGACCTGTTCTAATCGAGATGCACTTTTCACTATCGTTTTTCCACAAAAATGTGTCGATAAGAGGAGATCATTGATCATCGATATAGCTTCCTGCGTCGAGAGCAGAATGATTTGAGGATCTCTTTGGTTCCGGTCCCTGGTCTCAATTGCGGAACCCTAGTAGAAATTTACTACTGAATGTCTTAATTTACTACTAAAAACTATTAATATGCAGTAGTAAATTAAGGCATTCAGTAGTAAATTTCTACATCAAGGGAAGTGTCAATTCTTTAAAAAATAGGAAACTTTTTATGATACCTAGTGAGCGGAATTAGAAATTTTGATTCTCTATTGGTTTTCGATTCGTAATTTCGTACTGTACGCGGTATATAATATTGAAAAAAAAAACAATTTTAGGTAAATACCAAATGATTTATAAAATGAAAATAATTTCTGATGTGTAATTAAAAAGTATAATTTTCAATATTAATTATCTCTTTGCAAACTAAATATAGATCATCAAACAACAATCACAATGATTTAAATTAAATTTCTTGAAATTAATAACTTGAATAATAGCTGATGACACGAGAAGGAAAAACTTTAGGTCGTTAATCAGGAACGATTCCAATTGTATGTCTTGCTGTTGTACAAAGAGCTTTCAAAAAATCTATAGTAAGTCTGACGAAATCCTTGATCGGACATCAAGTTAAGAATCGAAAATTACAGGATTTGAATGGCATAATAAAATCTGCCACGGAGGTGCGTTATTAGATTTTGTAAACGCATTCAGAATCTATGATTTCCTTTTATCTCGAAGTAATAAAAAAATAACAATAGAGTCTGCAATAGTATACAAGCATGTGATATATTTCAAAGATCGCAAACGTATACGTGCGACGTATCTAACTGATGAAAGACTATACGTCAACGGTCGTCGATACAAAAAAAAATGTTTGCAAATTATTACGACACTATGTTATTATTGTTATTTTGTTCGTTGTTTACTTTTCACATTTTTGCCAAGTCCTTATAGTATAATACACTCAAAATTGTTGAAATGAAACTATTATTGGCTGAAATCCATTGCTCTAAATTTCTCTATCCTAAAGGAAGATATGGAATCGTAGTTCGCTATAGGATGATATCTTTCATTTCGAATAAAATTTAATTCAAGACATGTAAAAAGAGAGGTTGATTATTTAAACTGCCTTGCAAACGTTACGAAGATTGCTGTTGTTATTGTCTCATAAGAAGAACTTTTAATAAGAAAAAAAATGAAAGCTTTATTCTCAAACCCATATCTATATCTATAACGGGACTCTAAATTTTTCAAAAAATTCTGTTTAATCTTCTTACTTTTAACATAAGATATAAAGTGCTTTTTACATTTAATCTCTTGAACAAATAATCATTCTTATATTTGATTAAGACTTAAAGTAAATGAAAGCGATTATATATATATACATATGTGTGCGTGTGTGTGTATATTTCAAGTGAAATAGATAATGTAAGGAAAGAAAATGAACAAGTTTCTACTAGGAATCTGAACTTAATAATTAAGTTTTAATTACAGATAAAATATTATCTGCATTAATTAGGGTAAAAGTTGCAAATTGCCATGGATTTTTAGCAATCGAAACGATAACTATTTATTGAAAATTGCTTTAAATGTTTTGAATGTTTTTTCTATCATATTTTCATATAGCAACGTTTGCAAGAGAAATTTAACACCGAGAGAGAAATTTGTTCATTCTTTTCTTATACTGTTTATTTATCCCATGCCATTTTTAATATGATATAAGTATCTAAATTGTGTATAAGGATTAGCTAAAAAATATTTGTTCTTGTTTTCTCCAATTTAAATAACATCACGTAAGAGATTATTGGATTAATTTAATATATCAATAGATTTTAATGAACTAATGGCTTTAAAAATTAAAAAGGTAACAATTCCGAATTCCGAAAAATGGAAAATCTTTAAATTAAAATAAATTCACTTAATAACAATTTCTGCACAAGTATAGTTTCCATCGAGTCAAAATTTCGTTCAATCGATAAAACATTTATTCAATAAAGTCGCGAAAAAAGTTAACGATATTTTTTTTCAATTGAAAAACATTTTTTGTCCTTATACAAAAGGCTCATTTATAGTCATATAGTAATTAACAAATTTAGCGAATTTTAATGCAAGCGAGAGTAAATGTAAGGTTTCCAATATTGATGGGAAGTGTGCACAATTAGTAGATCGATTATTAATTTTGCACGCACTTGTTGTTGGGTTCGTTATATTGACGCGATAAAAAAAAAATAAAATGCCGAAACTTAAAAAAAAAAAAAAAAAAGAAAACTGGATTGAAAATTTGTAGAAACGTAGATATAATCGAGTCTTTTGTGTTTTTTTGTAATTGGTGTCGAGAAACTTACCAATCTATGGATTAAATCGATTTTTGGAAGAGACACAACGGGCACCGAACGGACAACACACACAGGGGTTTATCTCGGCGGGCCGGTAAGACATTCTCTTATATAGCTTGGCCCGCTGAAAGTTGCCTCTACCGACCAAGTCCTAGGATCACCGGTGGAGGGGAAACTTCCAACAGATATACCTTCCGAACGATGCACCCGCGGTCTCTGATGTATACATGCACTTTTTCGATTTGATCATTTTTCATAATGGACACTAGAGAAATTTTCTGAACCAATGATAAACGTCTCAGACGATGCACGGCATGCCGCCTGTTCGCTATACATATATATACGTGTGATAATAACGGCAAAAATTGCAATGTGGAAAATTCGCTAAAGAAAAATACATAATAATAAGTGGACTTTCTTATGCAATTAATGCTTGACGCCTGCAGCGGCAAATCTAGGTGGAAAATAAATGTTTTAATATCTTCAGACTGTATGATATTACTAAGATATAAACTTTCATATATATATATATATACTATTTCGTTTACCCTGATGGGTAAATCATGTAGAAAAAGTCATTTTTTATTTTTATTTCTTGCTTTTTAACCCTGATATATTATTTCATCGATATTAACACGTGCGTTTGACAGAGTGCGGCACACGTCACCTTTCTGTACGTCCGAATATTTAATCTTCAAAGAGAAACTTCAAAAAGAGGAAGCGTCCTAGTAACACAAAAAACTGTACAATGTAACGCTTATATAATTGGACGAAAATTAACTAATCATTGTTACCAACAATTATACATCAACTTTACAAAATTATTACCAACCTGTCAAATCACAACAAATATTCCGTATAGTTCAAAAATACTTTTTACCATTATATTTAATTATTGTTGGTAACCAGTAGAACAAGTGAATATATACACAATAAAGGTTTAATACAATGAGACTAATCATGATTGATGGACTGTTGTATAAAAATTCTAAATGTATACTTTAATTTACTGTAAATATATAGTAAATACAATATAGAGGTAATCTACGTAAATCACTATACTCTGATTAATATTTACATATTTTGCAAATTTTGCACTAAACATATCAATGCAGGAACCGACGAATGTCAAGTTCATAAAATGATTCGTGGGTGCTATATATATGTCAAAAAAGTTTACAATAAACTATTTTACACTTTATCGAAAAGCAGGGGATTCCCATAATGCCACGTGGGGTGAAGAAATATATGAAGCACGTGGTCCGATAGTAATTGTATGCGGACGAGTCTCTCGATATATACGACCGCAGAGCCTCATATAGATTTATACGAATATTCATTGACGGTTTCGAGTAGAAATTATCTATTGAAATTAAGAATGAATCTATTTTCACGGCTGATGAAGGTAAATGTTACGTTATAGTAATTATACGACATAAATTGCACAAATAAAAAATAGAAAATAGTAATGTGTATAATCGATTATCGCTCAGTGAGTAAATAATGTTAATTATGCACGTTCTACCGCATTTCATTTTATAGAAAAAGAAGACAAAAAATTATTGTAAAGAACCCACCCACACTCAGATAAGCAACCTAAACTAATATGTATAACAGTACACGTGCGTGCATATCTCATCAGACGTGGGAGTAGATAATAAATGGATGAAAAGAGATATATATGTATCTTATACCTTATTTATTCATTTAATTTTTTTGAGACAATGCAAAAATTACGCTTCTCATAAAAGTTCGGAACTTAATTATACTTTCCCACGTAATTACAGGAAATATATTATATCATGTTTGGTGGTTGTAACTCAATAATAACCGGTGTATTGATTTTTACTGCATACTTTGCCTATTCACATCCATGAAAAACATGGTCGCATTATTATTCGCTCTGTTTATGAATTGTGTAATCCGAAAAGTGACCGACACTGAAAATTGCCTTTTCTATTTTAAAGACTTCATTTCCTTAAGAATAGCCTATAATAATATACTGATGCTGCGCAATTCTTTACAACTTCGGTAACATTTACAATATATACATATATATATGTATAAAGTAATACTTATAAAAAGGGCGGTCGCAAAGTGGACAAGGTAATTTTTCAACAAAATCAATTTAATATATACGTGTGTGTAGTTAAAACTGCTCGATAATAATTATTTACCACTGTCTAGTGGGTGAACTAAAGCTCTGCGAGTGTAAAAACGTGAAAACGATTACATCGCGTCGATGCTGGATGTAAGTAAAGCGTGCACAGTGGCCCAGAAAAAATTATTTAAACGATATTCTTGCATCATCGAAGTGTAACATCGCGCAAGAACCCTCTCGTGAAAGTCTTTCTTTCTTATTGACCGAACGGCTGTTTTCATTGATTCGCTACAGAGCTAAAATCTGATTGTATTTTCGATTCGATTTCGCGTTCGACGAAACTAATTTCTATCCCTGAAAATTAGAAATCGCCATAGAGGGAAAAATCTAAAATCATTCGGGACTGTGTCATTAACCAATAATTTAAATTTACTAGGCAATAAAAAAGGGACAATATATATATATTCGATTTTTATTTGAATTCAATGTATTTAATTAAATTGTAAACTTATTTTTAAACAATTATAATATATTAATTGGACATTTTACGATTAATTTTTAGATTGTTTGTATGTATACTTATTAATTGTTAATTTTAACGACTTCAAGAAGGTTTAAATAATTTGTATACAAGAATAGGACTCCTTAAATCATTCGACATCAAACAATACGAATGTATCCTTGAATCGATTCATTATGTTTCTTTTCGTATATATACTTTGTAATTAATTTTGTGATTAAGGAATCATTAAAAATCGTTGACATCGAAATTTCAATCTCTGCTTTTCCAATTATAAAGTTTACCATTATCGTTACCGGTGTCATTATCACAATCATTGCGTCTGAGATTATCAGTTCCCACGGGCAAAAATGTGAAATTTGTATGAATTAATTATAAATAATGGCAATGATTTTTTTAACTATTTCTAATTATTTTTTATTGATTTGAAAAATTTAACTCACCTATTTATTTATTTTATAATAAAAAAAATTATTCTCAATATTGTTTTTCAATTACTAGTATATATTTAATAATCTTTCTAGATTTCTAAAAATCTAGAAAAAAATTTTTTTCAAAAGAGTCGCACATATATCAGTATAGTAACACATCTTACAAATAATAAAAGTATCCAAATAAGCGTCAGACACATTTTAATTAAAATCTATATTCAATTTTCTCCAAAATCCAATAACAAATTTCCATAAATAAATTGTAATTTAACGGATGTTTTATTTTGTGCAAAACAATAATAGCGAATAATAATATAATAAAATCGATTATTTATCATAAATAGTTGATTATATATATATTAAAAATTAAAATATTTTTTAACTAATTCATAAACGATTCACATATTTACGATGTTAAAAACATAGAAGAAATAGGCAGTGTAAGGGAAAAAATTGATAAATTTCAGCTAGGGTATATATAACCATACGAATAAATACTATAATACGATTTCATGTAGATTTCGAATATTCTATAGTATTTTATTTCCTAAGGGCATACCCAATATATACATTGCGACTAGGTTGTATAAACCTAAATTAACCGACAAACTTTTAATCTCATTAATCCAGACTATAAATAGGTCACACGTGGACATATGCAGACCACGATATTCACAGTACCCGGTAAACTAGAGAAAGGATTGAAACTTCAAAAATTGGATTAAGACGAATTCCTTTTGCATAACGATGGATACTTATTCCCAATCCTTCTTAATTCAAAATTTGAACTTTCAATATCCTTTTTTGTTTACTAGGTAGGCGATACATGAAGGCTATAGGCTATTATGCAGAGATTGCAAGCATGTATATGTACGTTTATAAATAGTCATTTATACTACTCAATAATAATATGTACGTTTGTTGGATAACCAGCACAACCAATTTGGATAATCTGAATTTAAATTTAAAATTCAATTTGTTTGGTGATAATATAATTTTTAAGTGATTATCCAGATATGATGTCGATTTGCTTGGGATTAATCGAATAATCGAGGTTGGGATGAAGTTAGGTGCAAACACAATCACTATACGCAGAAACGTAATAAAATATAGCTATATAAAGTAACATTTGAAAATATTCGTGCGTTGAACCGAGCAAAATTTTCCATTTTAGAAATCTTGGGCTGAATGAATGAACGAAGACCTGAACCGATCGACTCGCGGTGCCTCGAATCGTTATATATCAGCGCCGTCGACCGTGCGTGTAATAATGAATAACGACTCGCGATGACATATATATATATATATATGCGTAGACATACTGTAATGTATAATATAAGGTAAGTGCGGATAAATTCGCATCAGTCACGAACAGACAGCGATGCAATATATATAGAATGCATTGATATAAAGCAGTGAAAACAATGCCCTTGCACCGTTCGTATATACGCAGATCGAGATCATTACATATATATACACGTATATATGTATACACCCGGCGAGCGTCAAAGGAAAGAAAGTGAAATCTCGATCTCATTTCTTATAGGTCCACGGTATTCGGTGCATTCAATTGGAGACGGGACGTGTATACATGTACCGACTTGGAAAATATATAGACAAACACGAAGGCTCCGCAATTAAAAGAGTCTGAAAGTTTCGGAATAATGAGCTGCAAACGGCAGCTCGAATGAAATTCATTCTCGCCTTTCTCACACATCAGATCGCGGTTTACACGTGGCTCCGGTGAAATTTCTGGACTTTTGAATGGACTTTAAACGCTTTATGAAATCGTTACACATTTCTTTGGTTTTTTTTGCTGTGCGCATGTGGGTGTGCGCTTACCTATATATATGGGCGGCCAAGTTCACTCCACATCATCAACATCAACATCTCGACATGCAAACTATCAGTTTCTAATTGCTAGCCTAATTTACGTATCGCTTTTGTCATAATTGTATATACGGTATCAATTACTGAATGACTGATATATACGCTACGGCTATACGCATGCATTAATTAAGCTAATTAAATTACGACTGACGGCTTGATGAGTTCATGACGTTAATTGCCATAATTTAGGTTAATTAATTTCGCTTTCGTTTCATTTTCATCGATTTTAGTATAAAAGAATTTATTTTTCATCGATCTCGCGATAAAAGCCTGATTTATTATAGTTCTTTACACATTTAAAAACATAGAAATATACGAACACTTCGCAGTGTATAACAAGTTTTACAAATTATGATTAGAATCGTATACTGGATGGAAGTGTTTTACTTAATGCGCTATTGTGATTCGTGCTATTAATTTATACAGATATATCGAAACCTGTTATATCTTTAATAGTACAAACGATTTAATTAATGTATTCTAAATTGCTCGAGTAACTCTTTAAGTTTTTTATAGTGACATTGCTCCAAAATACCAACTCGAAACGAAACGATTCGTCATCAAATCACAACAATGAAGTGATAAAGTACGAATAATAGTATATTATGTAACGATAATGTGAAATTATCGGTATTAAATAACTAATATATATATAGCGCCCATCTTTTGACGGAAAGGCAAAGGACTTCTCTACCTACCTATACTACTGATTGTACCGAAGCACACGCAGTTGTATTGTGAGTTCCTAAAAATAACCCGTTTCTTATTTCAGTGGTTTGTTTATGTGATAAATATTCTATATTTGCATTAATTTGAAAAAATGTTTTGAACATTATTTTTATAGGAAAGGTATATGTATAATAAAAACTGGATAAAAGTGTAACGACTCGTGATCAAAACAAACATTGTTTACATTCTGTTGCAGGAAATGTCTAATTTGTTTATAATACGGTATGACCGAAGCCAATTATGGAACCACATTATACCCTAATATCGACTGTAATATTTATCTACGAAAGGAAAAAAAATGTCTTCAAGTTAAGTTTAATTAAATAATAATGACGTAATGCATTTCAACAGTCAATTTCTAAAAATTGAATTTTATTACTTTTAATAAAATAAAAACTCAAAACTGCAATGTTTGCCCGTGTATTTTATTGAAATAAAATATTTTCTGTGAAGCAGAGTTATTATCTAATAAATGCGTCGAATGTACATTCAATATATACATATACATTTCATGAAAATTTCACTTATTAAACTGGTATACATGAGTTGAAATATTTGTTTATTTTTATACATTTGCAGTGGTTTTTCCCGTTCTATATTCAAAAAATTCTTCTGAGGTAGGGGTATAAATAGATACAAAAATAATAAACCCATTGTAAGTTTCCTTAAACTGTTTATTTACTTCATAATTTTCATAATTTGACGAAATACAATGTTTATTCGAAAAAATTAAGTAATTCTAGTTATTATATGTACACATGCAATATTTCCTATGTATATGTCGTATATGTATATATATGTTAAATTAAGTAATTTCTCTCTCTCTCTCTCTCCCTCTAAAAGATACATATTTATTTGGAATTTAATTCAACAGAATTCTTTAGAATATTTTCTGTATAACAGAATCTAATATACAAATAGCTCCAAAGCTGAGATCGCTGAGATTGTAGTTCAGATCCCATCTTCATAAACAGTTACGATTTTTCCCGTAAGGGGGTTCACAAAGGTCGATGTTGTAAAATAAACAATAAAATCTACTTTAAACATAAGTTCTTATAACAAAATATAGTATACGTGTAGGAAAATTTGGTATTACCAGCCAAAAGTTCGGTATTTTACAGAGAAAAATTTAGCTGATCTACCGAATTTTTTCTATATCATAGTGGTATAGTGAGACGTTATATGTCCACACACACATATACGTATATATATATATGGGGAGGTGATTTGGATCGAATGAAATTTTGTCGTTATCATCACGTGCTTCGTTCGGGGTATCAAAATTTTTCGAGCAGAAGAAGTTTCCTGAATGTAGGTATATAACCCAAATCCTTCATGCGCTAGGATTGTGGGTTTCGCGATATACCCTTTATTCATTATTTGTACGAAATGTTGCATACTTTGAATTTAGCAACGTCATCTTGAATAATTCTTGAAAATGTCAATGTATTTCAGTGACAGCAGCTGTGTAAATACGCATTCGATTGAGCTTTTTGGATATCCTATATATATTATAGAAAAATAGGAGTGAGCTTCCGAAATCCCCATAGCTCCAACTTTTTTGATACTATAATGTATACTCACGTGATTTCACGCACTGATCATGAATATCATAATGAAAATTGGCGAAAAGGTCATTTTCAAGGTCAAAATAAAATAAAAACGCGATTTTTCATTTTTTAGCATTTAGTATCAAAAATAAAAAACACGTAATCACAAAACACTAGTGTACTATAAATTTAATCATCGGAAAATGTTCTTTCTGTCAACATTTGTCTTATTCCTCAAATTGATTAATCTTCCCATACAATCTAACATAATGTGATAATAGAAAAAGAACTTCAGTTCGTGGAAGAATCGAATAAAAAATTATTAAAAATGGTAATCTCATATATGGCGAAATATTTCATTTGAAAAGTTTGGACAAATTTATTGACAAATCTTATAAAAATTGATTAAAAAGTTGTATATATATATGATGTAGACATTAGATATAATTATAACATTCGATGGTAATTCGTTAAATGAGTATTAATGTCATTACAATATTTATCGTTCAACTAATTTAAAATCAATTTGCAAGTTCATAATTTGCTTGCATACTAAATTCTATAAGGTAGTTGATAAGTTCCCAGCATAATTCTAACACGAAAACAGAAGTAATAAAACGTTATCAATATAAGATTATATGAGCATATTTTCTTAAAATACAAGGAGTTCCACAAAAAGTATCCCACTGCATGGGGCCAATATACAACTTTATTTAAGAGATCGACAAATGTACGTAATCCGCATGTTAAACTGCGTTAACCGGTACAACTTTCATCGGCATCGTGCGATGAAGCAAACTGTATACTTGCCAATATCAATAATCTTGAATGATGCAGTTGTGATCAAAGGAGCTGAAATAATCGTTATTGGAGTTTAATGGCAGTAACCTTTACAACGCGGAGGACAACGGCATTGATGATGATCGCATGAAATCTTTTAATTTGTAAGATTTTTTTTATGGATTTCATTCCGAAATAAAAACAAACTGTTCTGAATATTGTTATCATCATATTGTTAAACATATCGTGGTTTCTCCTAAATATAAGAAAATTCTGTCTTTTTCATTTTGTTGAAAATATAGATATTCGACATCATATACGATAAACATCTCGACGCAGTCGGACAAAAAATACACGCAATGCCTTCGTTGCAAAAACTACTAAGCAAACATATACATATATACACACACACACATGTGACATTCGCATTTAAATTGCAATCACATTCAGTCGTGCGTTTCCATATATATTCTCAATGCAACTATACACGTATGAATAATCATATACCGACCATCGCGCAGTTACAAGATGACAATCGAAACGAATTGCTAAAGACAAAACGGCATGCATAGTACTCCACATTAGAAAGTATAGATAAGGGACATTGACATTTGTCGAGCTGCGTTATCATTCATCGTGTGACAAATGGTAGGTGTGTTCATCAGAATTGATCAAACTGTCGGGGCCCAACATTCGAGGACCACCGTCTCCTCCCATCGCCCGTATATATACGATGCTTGTATATAAAGTATATATAACACGCAAGAAGCACTTTCACTGACCATCGAACCCATAAGAGAAAGTATATATAATACCTTCGCCCTCCGTTATATGCGTTTCTGCGTTATGCCTCCTGACGTCGTGCAGAAATGGACCGTGAAGCAGAAAAAAGGGTCCATTATTATATCGCGTCCACGAGAAATAGATAAGCGAGCACTACTATAGGAGTGATTGACCGTCAGCGACGCCATTCGTCCTCAACCACTTTGAACACCGCATATATACAAAGACTTTCAAGGCCACACTACATATACCTATACATTATTTATGAGGAAATTGCTATTTTTCTGCAAATGGCATTTGTAAAATGTATATATGAACTATACACAATGTAAAATTTGATTTCAATGTTAACTAAAATAGAATGTTCGTAAAAGGGCATTTGCTTTCATATACACTGTATATGATGTATAACACTATATCGTTTACTTCATCTACGGAAATTATTAAAATTAGGAAAAATAGATTAAAAGGGATTAAAGTGCCAAAAAAGGTATTAATTAAATCCGTTAGAGAAATTACGTGATTGGATTATATATCATCCAACCACAACATTACTCTAACGGTTTTAATGCCATTTTTGGCACTTTAGCATGATTAGTAGTATGATAAGTTCAGTATTCCGTAGTGCTAGTCAAAGTAAAAGTAGTTTATCTTTTTTGATAATCGTTATCTCGTATACCAATTAATAATTCATTACAATAGATCTGATGCTTAATATATCAGCCTAATGTAAATAATTATTAAATAATAGGATCTATATATTGATGATTAATTGTCAATATGATGATTTAAATCAATCATTCAATTTCAATTCTAATAAGTATAATATGATAATATAAGGTGATATAATAATATAATGGTAAAAAACACATTTTCGATTGTCAAATTTAGTAAATTTAAACGGAAAATGTCTATTCAATTTTATAATGATGAATAATTCATTCATAAATTCCACAAATACTTTTCAAATATTTTCCCGAAAAACTTACACATTTTGAAATCGATATTATTATATAAGCCTTAATCGCATATACGAATTTATTCACGATCGATTATGTGTATTATACCATTACGATCATTATACGATATATATACATATATATATAACACGAGGCGTAACATGTGTTTATGTGGGAAACACTTCGGTTGGTCAAAGCGATGCAAGTCGGATTGCCAAAGTACTTAAGTGTACGAGGATTTTTCTTGTACAATTACGTACAAGTATAGTACGGTATTTCGTTTGGCATTTTGTGAATTGATAAGACCTTGTCCGCGATTTCGTCAATTATGTTTATTTCTGTTTTCCTCGAAAGATTGCATTCTTAAATTTTTTGTCCCTTTTTTTTTTTTTTTTTTTTTTTTTTTTTTTTTTTTTTTTTTTTTTTTTTTTTTTTTTTTTTTTTTTTTTTTATTTATATTTTTTGTTTTTTTTTTTTTTTTTTTTTTTTTTTTTTTGTTGTAAATTTGTAAATTTTTTGTAAAGTTGTAAAATTTGTTGTAAAGTTGTAAAAAAAAACAGCGTTGTAAATTTTGATATCCCTTACAAAACTTAAGGCTTGAAATTATTTTTAAAAGTATCACTTTATAAACTGAATAACACCATTCATATACAATTGATGCCCCCACCGTCCTTGTTAGTTTTTAAAATTACGTAATTATTGTTTAAATATATATGCATAATTATTTCCTTCTTTGAAAAATCAGCCCATTGAAAATGTACAAAGAATAATCAAGGATGGCATTTTCGTACTTGACAAATTACATTGTTTTTCTAGATTCTTTATAAATTTCTTGGAGTGAACTTTCACTCGAAACAGAAAATTGAAACACTTAAAAAAAGTGAATGATCATTCATTAAGAGTTCACATTTTCTAGTATGAAATGTCACTCTATTTTTTGAGTGAGTCGGAGAAGGAATATATATTTACTCTTTTAAAAGATCGAGTATAGCTCAATTCGGAATCAATTTTCTCTCTCTAATTTCCCACTGCATGCTCAATTTGTGAAATTTTTCTGTTGGTAAGCGTAAGAAATTATTGTGTAGGTCAGTAATAATATACTAGTGAAATTACGGAAAAAGTCAAATGTGTTTGGTTAGATGAAAATGTTGAGTTGCTAACAAGCGAGTCACAATTAAATATACGATTATCTTGACCCAGACGTTCATGAAACGCTCACTTAACGAAATAAATTGTCTAGAACAATAATACTTAAGGGAATAAAATACATATAGCTACGAAGTCATATTAAACATATCAACAACTAGACAGCATATAATGAATGCAATGAATAACAATCTAGGGACTTTGTGGATACATCCCAAGTTTCACTTTTGTAAAACATTTTTGATACAATTTTACTTTCTATAGTTTTTGAAATAAGATATTTTATACGCATATATAAGAGTAAAAAGAGTTTTGAATGCGTTGATCTTACTTTCAGATATAGGTATACAGTAAATAAAAACAAATCACCAATATTCACTGCATGAAATATGTACACTTATACAAATTCACATTTCTCTTTGTAACAGCAATAATATGGTACAACATTTCCCAGCGTATATAACAACCTTAAATAGGTTCTTGTATTAAGTTTCTAAAACTGTTCTGGGCATTTAGATTTGCATCTAATTCGGCTATTATTCACGGATCACACTGTCAATAAATTTCAGTTCTTATATTAAGGTGAATTCATGTACTGCTGTTATCTACTCTGCACTGTCGGAGAGAAGACCCCTGAATGCACATAGTTTCACCTTTAATCCAGGGGCATTCTTCTGTAGTGCAATATTTTAAACTGTTTGTGTTATGCGGAAGCCTAATGCGACTGCATGCCGGATATTGAAATTATTTCATTATCAGAATTTACTATCTATAACGCACATGGTGTAAGCGCATATATATGTATATATATTGATGTGATTCCGACGATCGGTGCAGCCAAGCCAGTGAACGTGAATAAAATTTATGTTTTATTTAACCGATCTTTAGTCGATTTTTCTTGCTCTCGTTTCAAAAGGCACAAAATGTTGCGGGAAACAATTTAGAAAATACTACAAATCATTGCATAGGAAAATGTTGGCAAGAGAGTCTAAAGTATATTATTATCTTTATATATAGTTTTTATTTTATACAGTATATAGTGTAAAGTATATACATGTAAAAAATTAATATTATCCACATGTCTTTAAAGTATAAGTATAGAAAAAAGAGACAACAACAATATTTTTATTTACTTTAAATTTTTAATTATATAAAAAACAAAATATGTACGTACTTGTAATGACTAACAATTATCCAAATCAAATTAGTATTACTCACAATTGTAATTACATATATGTAGGCTCTGCTTGAATGTATCTAATAATAAGCTTCACATTCAATGATTTAAGCTTATTGCGAGTTTATTGTGAATAAAGATATTTAACTTCCTAAGAATATTATTCTACTTCCCTAACCTAGTAAATATCTAACAAAAATTACTATATACATATACATTCTTGAATAAAAAGTGAAACTACAATTATTACGCCCACAACAATTACTTCCTGCAGATAATTGTATATAGGAATATGAATCCTGCACCAGGTATCAATTACCTTTTCTTAACTTAATAAGAGGCGAAATATTGATCGTAAAAGTTTTATTTGACGGTTTTATATATATATATTTAAGAGTTTATTGAAATTTTAAATCTAAATTTGAGTGATTTTAATGAATGATTAATGATTCATTTTTGTGTGTTTCCAAATTTGTCGAAACTTGATGGCATTCGAATATACACTGATATATATATACATTGTGCAGAAATGTTGAAATTCGAGAATCCAAAATTAGGTAAAGTTTTCGCGAACACGGCTCTCGAATCAAACCGTGATATGCATAGTGAACAAACTTTCGCCTTTGTAATATTACTGTCGATCTTAGAGATTGGAATATTACATTCGCGGAAAAAGTGTGTACGCATGGCAGACATATGTGGCTTTCACTGGACCGTGAACTTTAATACAAAGAATGCACGTCAGCTGATATCAGTGCGAGTTATTATCGGAATAACTACATTACTTACCTGCTTTTTCTATATATATGCATATTCTTAGGGTAGTCGACATCTTCGCCTAAATATCGATGTTTTGAAAACAAAAATGAATATTAATAAACATTAAATAAATATTTTTTTAAAAGCATGGATAGATGTATACTCTTTCTTTCAAAAAAATGTTTGAAAAAATATCGCATTTTCATAGGTTTATTATAAAGTTAAAAAACTTTTTTATCCACAAAATTCTTTGAATAATTTTAAAACATTTTGGAAATAGAAAGTTTGAAATTCATTTTTATAAACTACACATATAAAAAAAAAACGAGAAAAAACAAAATAAATCATAACTTGAATTTTATATATACTTATAAAATTATCTCTACTGTATTAATCAAAATATATAATAATTTTTATTAAAAAAAAAAAAATATTTTGAATAGAATACCGCTTTTTTTTAAATTTACAATATAAATTTGTGCATGAAAATTTATTTATATTTTGTTTGTTTTTAATGAATATTATGTTCAGAATATAATATGGTTCTTTCAGAAAAATAATATTAAATAACAGAAACTGTACTAATGGTTAGTACAGCTTCATCGGTAATGAAGAAAGTTAATCGTCTAAAGATTCCTGTAACAGGAATCTGACTTGTCAGCAGATCCCTATCCGATCATTCGATAGCTCGATCGGTACTGTAATAAAGCACAAAAAGGCTGCAACAGCTACCGCCACTCGCAGGAGAAATAATAACTGCATCAAACATTCGATATGCTGTATCATGGAACAAAAATAGAGTCACACTATAATTTTATACGAAATTTAAAGTCTTGAAAACAAAAATTTCCATCTTATGTTATATTTATTTAAAAATTATTAAAATTTTTATGTATATATATATTCAATTATATTCTACATATTACGTGTAATATTCTTATTTTTCTCAAAAGAGGAATTATTAAAATACATCTATATTGCGATGCGTAGTTAAATTTAATAACGACATTGTAAAAGTTTCAGTTATTTTTTCGCCTAGATACGATTTGTGCATTATATGGGTCGACAAAAGAAATGGCTTTGTGAAATTGTCTATTTTAACTGTCGATTATAATTGCAAGGAAATTTGCTTGTAACGTGACAGGTGTTATTCTTGAAACATGTATTCATGTAAATTTATATGTATTTTTATAGACTTTCTGCTTGTACAGGTTCATATGTAATGCTGCCATAATTTCAATTTTATGGTTGACCTACTATAACCCTTTTTCTAATTACTTGCATCTGCATTCTTTTGGAGCAAGTTAAATAGGAATCCGCAACAAGTTATATAAAGATTTTTTTTTTATAAAAAATTTCAGATTTAAAATTTTTGGATTTCATTATGTAGCAAATAAATTTTAAAATAAAAAATTATAGACATTTAAAAGATGAACATGGAAGGTATTAAATTATTTCTTATATGACGCTACTTGGTAGAAAACTCATTTTACAAAATTCCAAGGTCAAATATTTTTTTCGAAATTTTACTAACCAATATCAACCGCTTTTCAAAATGTCAACCACTGTAACATGTACTATACAATTTGTTTCAGCGCATGAAATAAATTAAGCATGTGTTTTTACTATTCCATATATATATAGTCCTCCAGATCATTACGTAGATGTTCAAAGTTCTTTTTTTATCTTTTTTAAAAGTCATTATTTGCAAACGATGAACTCAGTTCATGTAAATCGATAAATGACAGGTACATTATTCTTGCAATACATATCATAATTAATAATAAATAATTATTGAGCCTGTTATAGAGTCACCGATTGTTTATAAGTCAAAGTTATTGAATTCGAAATAAAAAAAACCAACGATTATGCACAGTAAAGTATTTTTCGATATATTACATATGCGTAAAATTCGATTTTATGCACCGTTTTTTATGTATAGTATACGTCAAATAGCATATCACGCATACGATTGGTGAAATTCTTACGCATTAAAAACGTTGCGTAAAATAAAATTTGAATAATGGCTCGTTCAGCGAACAAGTGAAATCGGATTTTACCCACTTGCTGCAAAAAATTCTATTATAGATATTAAATAATAACTTGTCGCTTTCACAAATTAAAATGGTTGATTGGAGATTGAATACGCCTAATTGTGATGAAAATAATAAATTACTGCAATCTTTCGTTTACCTTTGCAAAGATCGATGGATTACTCACGAAAGCAAAAATAAAAATACACACACACACATATACTCGACATGTTAAAGGGCAAATGACAAAGTCGTCTCCCAACACCTATCGGTGTAATCAACCACCTCCTCTATTGAAGGGGGTATATAGAAGCATATCATTATTATGTCGTATATGGGAATAATACCTGCGTATGATAAAATGGTATTATTATATAGCGATTGCGAAGGTGTCGAAAAAACAAGTACATAAAAGAAAATTCTTCCTTACAAAAAAAAAAGTTAAATACCGACGTAGATGCGGCTACATATAGTAGTAAAAATAAAAAATTACTATTACGTCTCTTCTGCTGACAGCGTAAAGTACCTCCTTTATAACGTCAACGCCGCGCGGTGTTATTCGAGGAATGTGATATCTTCATATAGAAACTTTTTACAATTAACCCAACAGAGATAAATAGACAATTCAATGAAAAGTCATACAAATAAGTCTTCATTGAAATACTTAACGAATATTTAACGATATTCATTCAATTATTATATTTTTCATGGTGTGCGCATTTTCATTTTAAATATAATAATAATAACAACTATAATTAAAAAAAAAAAATATTTGTATATTTATGTGTGCGTACTTATAGATAAACGATTTTATTATTTATTTAATTGTTATACAATTATTGATAGAAAACTCTTGAAATCATTAGCCAAAATGAAGCGCACCATTATTATATGATTGCCAATTATTGGAGCAAGGAATCTCTGTGATTTCGATGTGGTCATTAAATGCAATTTTAAGCATTGCTCAGAACCTAATGTGACTAGTATCTTCGACAAATATAAGAAAAACGTGGACCAATAAAATAATCGCACCTATTTGTAGAGAGGGTATTCGATTCAAACGAGAACTACAATTTCAATGATGAATCTATTTTATAGCAGGATTAACACGCCGTTAGCAAAAGATCAGATAGTACCAATCTTGCACGTTGCGATAAAATGTTTTTTTTTTTTATTTGCAGCCATCGATTCTCGTAGAATGGCCATACGCATCATGGTGCGTCGAGCAAGCAACGTAGTCTGATCATTGATCTTGCTCTTTCGTTCCAGGAATGACTTACAGCAGATCCAACTGAATGTCACGGACACGCGATGAAGGATATCACGTCACACGCGAGAAACGATCTTGGATTTAATTTCCCGCGCGATCCTCCACCCTCTCGTGCCCACGTCCGTGTCCTCGCCTCGTATATGCAGACCCCGAGTGCAAGTATATATATAGGGACTGGAGTCTTCTTTTGCATCTCGCCGGAGGAACGCAACGAGACGCCGGAAGAAGAAGAAAAAAACAATGGGGGGAATCCGATGTCCGGCGGATAGCAGCCAGATTTCTTTTCTTTTTTCTTTTTTTGTTTCTTTTGTTTTGCTGCTCACGGGGCAACCATTAAAACGAAGCGCGCCATCCCAAAGAATCCCGTGCGCGTTCTTCCGCTGGCTGGGCTACTTTATCATCCTTTCCTCGCGCATATTTCTCGGGGATTTTTAGCCCCTTGAGCTCGCGTGCTTGAAATTCGAAAGTAACGAGGCTCCATGTCCGACCGCGGCCTTGGTCGATTCTTGGTCTTTAACGGCGCATTTGATTAATTTAAGGACAGCACAAAACACATGTTGAAAGCGAAGGTAACCCATTATCTCGTGGGTGTTTTATCTCCTAATGGGCGAGGTAATTTGCGCGTCGTGTCAACTGCCTTTGATCGATTTTTCGCATTCTAAACTGTCGTATATATAGTTGAACGCCTTTTAGCGTTCTTGATGCACTCGTAATGCGCTTTATTATTATAAAGGCGGTGTACTTTGCGAAAGTCTCTTGACCTTTTCTCTCCAATATACTTCGCCCCGGATCTTCATATACATAGTCCCGCGTACAGTTGTTAGTCGGGATGTTCCTGGGCTAATAATGACGGCTTGAAACAACCGATAATAGGTACACGCAATTGCAATCAAGAGTACGGTAATGGCGAGAGAAACATATTTTATGACCCCTTGTAACTTTTTATAACCCTTTATGATAACCTTTACCCTTATTATATGTGCGATGTCCTTTTTATTATATCGTTATAGTGTCAGTCAGGATTGCCAACACGTACCACAATTCCATATTATGACAACACGTATATGCTGTATATTGATCGTACCATATCAGATCAAGGCAGTTGTATTGAGATCAAACATGATTACGACATTTTTTATGAATGCGTATTATTATACCGCGAGAATAGCCGAGTAATATACAAGTGAAATAAAGGGATATCTCTCCAGTTCCAGAAATATGGTATTTAAATCACAATTATGCTCACAAATCTCGAGGAGACGTCGATTTACAATACGTAAACGAGCAACGTGTCCGTGTCCGTCAGGTGATGCTTTCACCGTCAGGCGTATTGCCGGCAAGCCAAACTGGGCCACATTGTCGTAATGATTCCCTGGGAAAAGAATTGACCTGGCCTCGCGAGCGCCAGGCTTCTGGAGCCGTGGCCATGGAAAGGCCACGTTACATTTTCTACCAGGGTACGATCCGCGTATGTATATGTATGTACGTATATGTGTGTCCTATGGAAATTGTTCGATTACGTCAGAGTCTCCGAATTCCGTGCCCGAGCGTCGCCGTCACACCGACCAAACCATCAAGACCGAGAGCAATAAGAATAAGCAACAACCGTTTTCACAGGCCATTCGTCATTACAATGTGTAAATGGCCGCTTCGTGCCTTGATTAATGATGCTTTTAGTATTTGTCTGCCGCTGCGGTGCAATTATAAGAAGCCTGTATAGAGACAATTAATTTAATTGCAAGGTAAATGACCCGCAGAACACATTTAATATATAATGTATTAAGTCCAATTAAAATTCGACGTATATCAGCAATACGATCGAATATTCATATTGAATATTCTGATACGCCTTTGGCTATTTAAAATAAAGTTATTCCCAATAAATTATTGTCATTAATTATAGTGATGTATTTTTAAGTAGTACCACTACCTTAACAGAATAATTATTTGTAAAAATTCAACATTTAATGCATCGTTGCTTGAGAATATTATACCAATTTTCGCCGATTAAGCCATATCGTGTATTGAATCATCATTAAGATATTATTTTGAAATTTTGTTAAGTGTGAAAATTATAAATCACGGTTTTTAACTTTGGTATTTTTAAATCGAGGAACTCCGATGTCTTTAAATTGTCATATGACGTCCAGAATTTTGATTATGGCTTAAAATTTGCCCGTGATGTTCAGGAAATCATTCAAAAGTCTACGATTTTGATAACTATATCAATTTCATATATATAAAAGCAGTCGTTTTTGAAAATTTCTATTTTATATGAGAATCTAATCTACTATATAGAAATTCGCTAGTCAAATTAAAACTTGGATTTTTGATTTCTCTACGAAATTGGTCAAAACTGGTAGGAGTTGATATCCCAGTATAGTAAACGAAGAAGTATATGAAAGTAGAAGAAATAGAATAAAGTGTTATAAAGAAGTATTCATTTCAGTCTAAAATTCTCAATCCTATTTCTTATTTGATGATGACATCCAATCACTTTATTTGCGGAACTCCCTATAAGGCATCTGCCAATGGTGATATAAGTGAATGTATATACATTAAAATTTGCAAAAAATAAGCATTACTTTTTGTATTCAAAATATTTTTTCAATTCGTATTCAGCCCTTAAAAACTTCAACAAAATTAAAAGTTTATCATCATAAATATATTTTTTCATCTGTGGATAAGTTAAAATTTTCCTTAGATTTGTATCGTTCGGTTGAAGTATATTATTTTCAAATTTTGGCGTATAAAGCATGTTCCTACCCTTGTTACCATCTTTCTATATGGTTATTTCTCTTTCCATCCGAATAGACAGCTATGTAAGAAATATTTATGAAAAGCAAAGAGCCAGAGCTTAATCGAAAGAATATTCTTTTACATATATATGATTCGACACGTAAATTTTCAAAAATGTACCTATCTTCTATGAAAATAAAATTAAAAAGTATTTTATAATAACATTTCTAGAAGTTTGCGCGAGTCCAATTAAGGTATTTGCATGTTTTGCGTATAATATTGTTCTGGTAAATAATTCAAGTTGAATAATATATACACATAATATGACACAAAAGTGAAAACTATTGTAGTGATGAAATTGAATGTCCAAACTAATTAGCTTGAATAAGATTACGTATTGAAATATAAATAAGGCATTGTGATTGAAAATTTTTGCAGCTCATACAATGCGGATGATTTGAATTTATTTAAATTTCCGGTGTTATGGCAGATATTTATTGTATTCGAACGCATGTCTCTTACGTAATGCTCGTAAAGAATTTCCAGGCTTCTGAATGTGTCGAATTATGAAAAATACGCACTAATTTTGGAAGGTCGTATTGTGGTACGGTTTCTTTCTGAAACTGAGGGCGCCGACTTGGCCCGAGGCGTCGGAGGTATGATTTATGATTTCACAATCTACACGGCTGTATATATACCTCCTCGTCGAAGAATAAATTGGAACTCGGAACGCAAGTCACACGTCGAGCAAAGCCTGTACGATAAACTTAAATATATATATATATACTACATATATTCATATAACAGGCACACATGTACATTGCATTATATTTATGACAAATGCGCGGGTGAAAACGAAACGAATAACTTATATATCCCGAAATTAACATTTACAGACTAATATGGACTCGAAGCCTTTGCTTTTATTTCAATCTCAACCGGTTGCTTTTTTTAATTACATAATTTTACGGCGACGTGTTATGAATTGCGTTTATGTAATAAATTAAAGTGTTCATTTAAATATGAAAACGTTCAATTTTACAAATTTTTTAAATGTATTTTAATTTACGCTTTTAATGCGCGTTTAAAAATGTATTGTATTTCTTCAAAATGTTATACAAAGATTGTTTGCTTTACTTATACATCCACGTTTCTATAAATTGTTGATAGGAATTTTGAAAGAATTGTAAATTTCAAAGATCGATCGATCCCTAGTAGGTACAGAAGTTAATCGTGGCGCTATATCGATTCTATATCCGGAATATCAAGTATAATTACTGGCTCTAGGCTAGAAAACTATATACATAGCCCCAATATAGCTGGTAGACACTTAAACTATACAGGGCCATGGTAACAATGGATCTATATACATGATCTAAGTAGAATCTGCCTAGTTTTTATCTAGGAAAAATTGCACAGCCCTGGTAGAAATCTGTCCAGTTTTCTGTTACACTGACCAGTTATCCTATACCATTAACATGGGAAAAAAGCAAACTGGACAGAAACTAGACAAAAACTTGGGCTCATTTTCTACTAGGGAGATTAAAAACTGTGAAAAACTGCCCACTCACGTAATTTATATTAATCATATTTATTATTTGTAACTCTTGTTGTTAATCAGTATTATCATCACTATCATCATTATCATTTTATCACTGCCACTATTTCCAAAAGGCCAACATTCTTGATATTATTTGTGCGATTGTCATCATTTTCTTCCCAGCAGTCTTCATGATCCTCCTCTATTTCTGCATAAGCATTCCTCTCTTTCTTTCTCCTGACATTCTTCGTTGCTATTACGATGGATATTAATTCAAATTGTATACTTCCTAATACAAAATACTTGCAATTTTCATTAAATATACTATTTATCTTTTTTATTGTGCTTTATGTTTTCATTTACGATTACTTTCTGCCTGGATATATTTCACTTAATATATATATCATAAAACATCTATGTAACTAGTTGAATAAAAAAGAAATGTATGAAAAAAATTGAATTAAAGGACAGAAAACGGCTGACGTAATAAATGGACGAGTAGAATGAGCTCCGAAATAAAATGGAGAACTTTTGGAAATTATTTTAAACGCAACTCGTAAAAGAATGGTCAATTTTCGTCGTATAAAATTGCTGGTTCCGAGCGACCCAAATACCAATTATACCGACGTAAAAAGGTTTCATTGGCGAGAAAAGTTCTCGCTGTATTACAGTCGTGACAGCTAAATGCTTCATAGCATTCATTTGCAAAATGGACAATAAAATCACGATTAAAAAATCCCAGCCAGTCGAAACGTGTACTCCCTTAATTGATAAGATCGCCCTCCTTTCTCGGAACTGTTAACCCGCGTTTCTACTGTCTGTGCTCCGAAGTCCGCGCAAAAGCTTTGCCTATATATATATATATAGTCCTGGCCTTTTACTCTCGGCAGTGCATATGGATAAAAGAGACGCCGTTTAATACGTGCGCATTGCACACCTATACATATATATATCGCGCAACGAGGAGGCCCCTTTAAGGATACGGCCTTGCACTTCACGCCGACAAAGACAAGTACACAAGCGACCGTCGCTTCGAGAATGAACACGACGAAACCTTATGCGCACGAACGTTCATTGTCAAAGACAACTGCGGCTGATTTCCCGCTGTGCTCGAGAGCCTCTGTGATAATTATCGCGCTGAAACGATATCTCACCACCGGCGCCGATTTCGCTCTTACAAAACTTATACCCAATTACCCTGTAATTATCTCAATTCCAAATGTCACGATTCTTATCGTCGGGCCATCGAATGAACATTTTTCCCTCACATTATCGCAATTGAGCTTGACTTTTAATTCGTATTCATAAAGAGATATATATATGTATAGATCGCAAATATGGAGCAGATGGTATATGTGCGTCTCCATCCACCGATGTATATATATCATATCTATATCAGTGGTCTCGTCCCTATATCAGTCCGTATACGTAATAGGACACCCGAGAGATGGCTGGTTGAGAACCGAAATGACACCCAATTAAGTAATGTTTATGAGAATTGCATGTAGATAACCTGTATATGCATATATATATATATATATGATAATATTTACGTGAGATTTAATGAGATTTAAACCTGATATAGTTTGCTCAACTATACATTTCATGCAATTATATACAATCTTGAATTTACTATTTATACCGTGTTAAGACAACATTATTTATATATATATACCGCCTAAAGACGACACTTGATATCAAACTCGGCTTGTATTACTCTCAAACAATAAAGAAGACAAGATCAAAATCAGTAGTTAAAGCCAAAATGATCTTGCGGTCTTTGTTTTTAACGTTTTACATTCTTCGAGACTTTTTTTTCATGTAATATATATGAAGCTAATATTAATCACTCAAGTATAAACGAAATACAGTTGTTTTGTAATGAAAATTCTTCAAATATTTATGCTATTACAGGTTACTGTTTGCAATATTTATACTAACACCGTAATCATTATAATACTTATATTTTTCACTAACAATATTGAAATTAAATATAACATTTGTAATTATATGCGCGTATAAAAGAATAATATATAAAAAAATATATTGACATAAATTTCAAACACTTTTTTGTATAGCCCACCGTTACGACCAACTGCAGGTCCTCATCAGGGGCATCTATCAAATAACATTTAAATAACATAAATAATTAAATAAAATAAATTAAAAAACACTAATTATACACCAAATATTTAACA
>JAPYZR010000661.1:0-28609 GCA_030522945.1 Trichopria nigra | reverse complement strand
GATCATGGACATAGATTGTTATCATGGCCCCATATACATTAAGCGTCTACCTGCGGATATTGGGGCTACATAGTTTTCCAGTCTAGAACCAGTAATTATATTCTTGGTAATAATCTAGACAGAATCGATACAGCGCCATGATTAATTTCTGCTAGGGGAAATATAACCAATCAATTTTAATCAAATATCTTTTTTTTTCTTGAATATTTGCGGACATTCACATATTTACAAAAAACTTCGAAATGTGCGAAATGTGTGAAAGATTTGAGACTATATATTAGCAAACTTTTGATAAACTATCAAAATTATAATAAAATCATGATTAATATTATATTTGTGAAATAATCTACTTATTTTGAAAACGTATAGTTCAAATATAATCCAAAACTAAGGACGAATATCCGATGAAATAGGCGGTTCCTACAAGGACCAATCTGCAAGAAAAAGTCAATGTAAAAAAACTGATCCATGATAGAAATGGAAATTGCCATGCCGCACTCCCCATACTAGCAGCTAGGCAGCGCCATGCTAGCAGCTAGACAGCTCCATACTGGAATCGTCGCGTTTTACCACAGTACGCATGCGCACACGAAGAAACACGATGTGCAAAGAGTGACGATTCTAGCATGGCGCTGTCTAGCTGCTAGCATGGGAGTGGCATGTCAATTTCCATTTCTACCAGGGATACAATGGTTTTTTTTTTTGGTGTTTTTCAACGAAATTTTTCGTGCTTAATACAAAAAGGAAAGTTTTAAAAGTCCTGGATGCATCATTCACCTTGAGAAACGTCATTTCGAGGTCAAATATTTGTTTCCCCATTTTCACCTGAGACATATCCACGTTTTTTGATACGCTTACTACTAAAAAATAGTATAAACTACTCTATTTATAGGTTATAGGATTTTCAATTAGCAGAAGCTGTTGCTCTAGTTTGGATAAAATCACAGGTGAATTGAAAATACTGCGAATGTTCATTTTGGATCTATAAATAATCCACCAGTAGTTACGGTATAGTTTCGGTATATTATCATACGTCATTTTCCGAAGGAGAGAGCAAAATTGAAATATGTTACTACAATCATAAAATAGATCTTATTCAACAAATACCCCCAAAAATTTCAATCAAAATCATTTTAAAGAAAATTAGGTCCTTCGAACTGAACTTGATTAAAAAGTTAATGTAAAATTACAGCAGGCTTTATCGGCAAAGGAGACGTCACGCAGGCATCTCCTGGCACGAGAGAGGAGCCGAGGAGAGGCAGCTCTCGGGATCTACCAAGAATCCGCGAAAGCCGCGGGCAAAGCCCGATAATTGCTAGTCAGCTCGGTTGGCCGTGCGTAAGGCCACGATGTAACGTATAAAAGCGGCCCATACACACCAATGTACATTATAACTAAGCTCGCCTTGTCGGACGTTACGACGTGCATGTAGCCGTGTTTCCAACGTGCGTGCTCGCCCCGTCGTCCGTCCGCCCAATAGAGGAGAAGAACAGGAGCTAAAGTCGGGCGAAGAAAGGAGGAGGAAGAGGAAAAAAAAGGGAGAGAAAGAAAGAGAGGCAAGGAGTAGCCCGGAGCGCCGCTGAAGAGGAGCTCGTGTATGTAAATGTGCATTGTCTTACCATGCCGATAAAAAGGTAACCGCGAGCGCGGCTGCGTCAGGACTCGCCGCCGTACGTATACATATTAAGCCTTTGATTTAGGCCGAATTACCTTATAAGACCTACAATGTTCCGGGTCGTATCGAGACCTAAAGGACGAACTTGTAATGCGCTAAACGGAAGCCCGAAAGAAACGCGCCATCTCATCTTCTTCGCGCTCAATTACCTCTCCTTATAGGATCTCGTCATACGAAGCTTCTTCCTATTATTGGTTTGCGCGCACAATACATTCAGCATTTCTCTTGCGTAATAGGATTTGAATCCTGAGTTCTTCGAGCGCCAATCCCCCCGTCTCTAGATCTAGATCTGGTCCAGTTTGAATAAAGCTTCCAATCTGTGTCCATCCGCATAAATCCTCAATGTCCTACGCAAATGCAATCGCAACATAAGAAAAAATAAAACATTTTAATCTTTTACAAGCTTCCTATATACGCAGTCAATGCCAAAACTAGGGTGTTTTCATTTTATAGGCATTCTACAATTCTTTCAGGACATGATTTACCGTATCTGTAGTGCATCACGAGTACGTGTATCGGTTTGACTTGTCTGAGGCAATTATGAAGTGTTCCGAGATGCTGGAGTATCCATTTCCAGTCATGATTTAAGACGTCCATCCATTTGGGTTCAATTCATCCCATGTGGAAATTGCCCGGGAAGACCTGGCAATTTCTACATGGGATCTTCTATCCTGCACGCTTAAGGGGGTTCATAAGTAAAACAGTTAGCGACATAACCTAGAATAGGTGAAAACGTATTTTCCAAATTTAAGCTCTGGTAACACAATTCTAAAGAGTATGATCCAATCCGACCAACGTTGAACGAGAAATCTTTTTTCTTTTTCTAGGTTCGATCGGTAATGATCCTACTTTGGACCTACCTTAAGGGGTTGTTATTATTCGTAAAAGTACCAAGAAAAGGTATAGAACTTGAAGAAAGAAAATTGGCAATACGCAGTAGGCCCTGTCCACATCTATATACTGTCATAATGTTTATATCTCTTTTTCCCTGACTAAATTTATGTACTCGCCTACATCCTTATCTCCCCTCCACAAACGTTACTTAGCCAAAGTGGAATCGTGACTGGCCAGTGCGTGAACCGCTCGGGAGGTAACGAATGTTCCTTTGGTGAGGGTAGAGAGATTTTATAGACTTGGACAGGAAATCGCTTGTGTTGCAAAAACGAGCAGTATATTTGGACATGGTCTACTCTACGTTAGAAATGTTAAAGTAATATTTGGGAAAATGTTAGCGACAGACAATAAATTGTGCAAACATTTTTTCAATGATTAACTACCTAAATATCATAAGATGAAAAAAAAATTAGGAACTATTGTTGTGGTCCCATAGCGATGAACGAAAGTATATGATAACCTCTTTTAATTTTTACCTATAACGTGGTTTCCAAAAAATATTACCAAACATAGCAAAATAATTCCGTAGATCTTCGAGATTAATCGACGAAACCCGATTACCATATAGCCATTTACGTCAGTAGTGCGTAGATTCTATCTGTCCATGTTCTATCGTCATTTTATGGCTAACGGAAGATATACGTAAGTTCGGGAACTGACGTAGGTGTCGCTTTCCTCGAAAGTAATGAACGATTGGTAGGTTATATAGGCTTTTGCTGCTTTACAAGATGAGAAATTTCATGAAATCAATTCATCGTCTGTTGTTGTACCTGTACCCTACAATTAGACTGTAATTATGGCGGTTAGCATGTTTGGATGTAAATCAGGCGGCTACAGTCTCATAATTATGAGCTGAGTCCAATTCGAATGAAGACGATATGAAGCGTCACACCCAGCCTAAGCAAAAGGGCTTCGTTGTACGAGTGCGTAAATTGTATAGTAGCGATCCTCGCCGCGCATACCCAATTCTTATTATTGCATATATAAAAAATGTATGGTATTAACGATATCGGCGATCGCATTCCGGGAGGTGTCCCGATGTTCTCCAGTTTAATCGAAAATGACGAATGGGGCAGCTAATCACCGCAGGAAATTTAAGGAAACGGCTTTAAGAGGAAATCGGGTACGGCCAATAGCTCCTCAGCGCTGCCAAGCTCGTTATCGCGACTCTTCGGTTGATATATAGCAAGAGCGTTTCTCTTCCATCCTCGCCGCGGCTTATAAGAGTCCCCCCGGTATATAAGAGGCGGGTTCTGCTTGCTCTTGTCTTTCGCAGCTGTAGCGAGCAAGCCACGCTCCTCGTTATCGCACGCTGTCCTCTTGGATTCGAACGGATATCCATTGTTCGGCGCACTGCCGTCGCGGCCGTCCGGACTCTTCCTTTGGCCGCTCGCCCACTCGCTCTCTTTTCCTCCACGGACCGGCGACAGTGCACTGCCTTATTACTAGGAGGGCATGGAATATGTTCGCTTGAATTCGGAACGATATGCCTTTATCGACATTGCGCAGAAACGCTGAAAGGAGTCCCTCTATCAGCTCTCTTATAATAACATTTTCGCTTACTGGACTCGCTCGGGTGTTGGCGGTTGCGAACACTATCTCCTACCAATCTCGCAGATATCCCGATTTCAGAATTCCAAGGCAAGCTTGACGATTCTAACGGACTTTGTGTAACGGCAGTATGAACATTACTTTTATCTGAAGTACATCATTGCATTATCTGCATTCACTGAGGTGCATGGCGAGGTAGATTCTCGTAAAAAGCACGTAATACTACATTATTTCTGAATAAGATGTGCCTTAAAACTCATTGATTTTTAGCGTTTCTTCTTTAGAAGGTTCATGCTCAAAGATATAAAGGAAGCACTATACATTGTCATTTACTGATTGCACTCAATTAGGTAGCCTAATTAAAAATAAAGACAATCCGGGTCTGGCCTTAATGTCTAGCCTCAATCCATCATCCATCAATATATGTAAAGACGGCTGCAAAACTGGTGGAGCCAAATCTGTAGGCAGTGCTTTTATCAGCATGACAGACGTTGCGTCTGTAATCACTGCAAAGTGTCTAGCTATACACACGGCACTTGACTTTATCATCAAAAGCAACCAACAAAAATTTACAGTTCTAAACGATGCACTAGGCACCATGCAAGGTATTAAGAATATTGAGAATATTACAACAAACCCGTACATCTTAAAATTAAAAAAAAAAGAAATTTATCAGCGAGTGCAATTGCAATAAATCAGTTGAAAGAGGGGATCACCTTGCCAAAACAATCACAAACAATGAACCAAACCTAAACATCCTTGCGCCTTTCTCTGACTTCCGGGAAATGTTTAGACTTCAATCGATTCAGAATACAAGGAGAGAAAACATGATTCGGGGTGGAGAGAGGGGCAAGGACTATTTCAAACTATACGTTGAAGATAAGTAAGCCATGGTTCTGCAAAAGGTCCACATCTCGAGAAGCAATTACAACTATAAATAGATGCAGAGCCATGAATCTGGCAGAATCACTCTTTCGTATTGGTATAATAAATGATTCTAAATGCGAATGCAACTATCCGGTGCAAGACCTGAATCATGTGGTTTGGCAATGTCCACTATTTAGCAATCAAAGAAGCTCTCTAGAAACAAACTTACGAATAAATAAAATATATGTATAGTCCTTACAACATTCAAAGCCTACTGGCCTGCTATGATAGTAAGATAATAAGTTACGTAATAAAATTTTTCAACGATTGTAAATTACGAATAAAGTATTATTAATATATACATTTTAATCGATCCACCCAATTATCTCAAAAAGTAAGCGCTATGCAAAAAGAAATTATTTATACAAATAGTTGCTCACGATAATGGGACCCATCGTTTGGCATTATTGGTTTTGACCTTGTTTTTAATTTTTAAGGTTATTCCAAGGTCAAAGTGATTTTTTTAAAAGGAAACCCCTGTTTTAATAAGACCGGCAATCGATAGAGCGGGAAATTTGATATCTGAAACGATAGTTTTTAATTTATAAGGATGGGACTTTGGTATGGTTAAATAAAGGTAAAAAAGGAGTTTTCCTTAAAAAAAATCACTCTAACCTTCAGATAACCTTGAAAATTAACTTTAAGGTCAAGATGCCGAAGATCGTTGGCCTCCAAACCTTACATTTATTCGCCCATAAATCCTGAACAGTTCGAATAAAACTGATTCTGGACGATTTTTGAATATTTGACCTTTAATTGACCTTCTGAAGATCACATTCTTACAAATTAAAAACTATCGTTTCGGAGGTACAATTTCCCGTTCTTTTCGAACCCGGTGTCAGAAATTGGAATTCACATTAAAAAAAATAAATCACTTTAACCTCCAAATAACCTTAAAAGTTAATAACAAGGTCAAAACCAATAATGACAAAAAGGTCACATTGATTGTTGAAACATTTTTTTGAATATAGCTTATTTTTTTAGGTATTTGGGTGAATCGATTAAAATGGCCCACCCTGTATATAGTGTCAACGTGGATTATTTCTATCTATTTCTACAGCGCGTGGTAATTTACGTACGTACAAGATTAAAACCATATACTATTATTTTTTTTTCAACCTACGGTATGTGTCGAAGTAATACGTGGTTGTAAAGATAATTCTGTCGCGAGTAATATACGAAGTCGAACGACTGATGTATTTCTAACACTCAGTTATCTTTTAAATTCATAGTTACTGCTCATAATGTATAAACTAATCGGATATATGCACTGCACATATATTATGCAGGGTATTCAAAAAGTACCGAACTAGTTGAATAACTTGTAAAGTAGGCGTCACACTGGGAACGATCAAGACGAAAGTTGCAGGAAATGTCCATGTCTATCAGGGTTCCCAACGCGTCCACAATTCCATATGACAACACACGGTGCAGTGCAATAATTGTGATATTTATTGTCAAGTACGCTCGCTATATCCGATGGGGAGATTAATCGTGACCTTGACCTTAACCTTCAAGGTCATTTGAATGCCAAGTCGAACTTTTTTTTTAATGAAACCCCATATTTTTGATCGAGGAAACGTACAGAGCGGATAATTCGATTGTCTTGACGATTTTAGCAGATGACGTCGACTATTACATTTGACCTTTGAAGGTCGAGCGATGATTAAGGGTATAGGGTCAAGCACAGATCGGCCTGCTGATACATTGCAAAGTAGGCGCCGCATAGAAAAATGACCAATTCAGAAGTTGTAAACTATTCAAATTTGACATTAGCTGTGACCTTGACCTTAACCTCCGCAACCGTCATATTGGAGAAGCCACTACGTACCGTGCAGTTTTCAGTAACCGAACTTTGTTCATTTTTAATTCATTCTTAAGAAAATAAGTCAGTGGCCTTGGTCTCGGAAGTAGAAGAAACAGCGGCAAATAGAAAGGGGTGATGACGAGGTAGAGCGGGGAAAGAATAATAAGAAAGCGAACAACAAGAAGGAGAAAATCAGGATGACCTGCACGATTGGAGGAACCGGAGCATCGGTAGGTCCGGGAAGAAGCAGAACGGAACGGTCGAGTCGCCGCCGCAGCCGCCACCAACGGCGGAGGACGCAGCAGCAATCACTGCGCTCTGCGCGAGGCATAAGGAGCACAGTCACGTACTCGCGGGATACGCCCGGCAAAAACATGCGGTGTTGGTTTAAGCGGGCTCTCGCGGGTTATGATGAGAAATGTAATTTACATTATCCACGCTTTTTGCCGTGCTGACTTTTTTTCCTCTTCTTTTTGCGCTGACGTAACAATCGCCGCTCCCGGATGGCTCGGTGTAAGGAGGTGCTCGCAGGAACGGTTGGGTGTAGAGTGGATGCCCGAGCAAGAAGAAAAGCATTAAGGGATAAGAAAGAAGAAGACCTGTCGTCACCCCGCGTCCTCGTCGACTTCTTTCGGTAAGGGATTCGCGGGCCCTAGGGCCGAAAACCGCGAGGCCAAATGCGGATGTGCCCCCATGATGGACTCGGCACAAATTGCAACGCGCTGTCTCGGCGACGGGGTTGGCGGGGGAAGGGATTGGACTGAAAGAAACGAACAGGAGGAAATGATGGGAACAGGAGTGGGAAGAGGATCCTTCTTATGAATGAAGTTGTTAGCTGGACTTGCGTAATTTATTCTCGTCGCGATCACGCGCGAGGTCAATGGCATCGACTCGCCGCCAATTACGACTCTGAATTCAGTCTTTTTCTTTACGCTTCTTAAACAAATAATCGTAATCGTGCGATGCGCATGTCTGCATAGATGTATCAAATTGAACGGTTCTCGTATGTACGGTCAGCGGCAACTGCGTATACCGACGAGTAAAAAAAAAAAAAAAGAATTGCGGTCTCGTATTATACCAACAGCAGATGTTCCTACTATATTTTTCCGGTTAATTAAACGGGCACTATGAGGCACTTGCTGCAATTTATCTGTTTGAAAGACTAGTGCAGCTAGCTCGGAAAATATTACGACAAACGACTCACAAAATGACGCTGAAAATATTTTTGGAACTTTGGAAACGGTGGTGACAGCTCTTCTCATAAGATAGCATTTTCTATCATCTTTTCGTGTGTTCCAGACATGACCGTCTCCATACTTTTGGTACACTCCGTGTCTATATCTATGGTAAAAAATGAATGAAAATGTTTGTTATATGTGATGCGGTGATTAAGTATAGATGAGAGCGCTCAAAAATTGTTATCTTTTTATATTAAAAGAATATGTTAAAGAAAGAATATAAGCAAGAAGTATACTCCACGAACGCCCGAGAGAGACCATCATTTTTGGTTCTATTTCAACAATTGGTTCACTAAGGAAAGCTTCAAACCATTTCCATGTCAGTTAATATTCCAACGTTTTCAGGGTCACTATTCATGGTTCCGTGGTCAAAATTGAGTTTTTCACAATATAGAAAATCCAAGTTTTTAACGTAAATTGCCGTATATTTTGGAAATATTTATATTTATCAATGTTTTCCGACAACTAGAACATTCTATTTAGAGCGTGTATTAATTTTTTATACCATTTCACCCGTAATGTCCCCAAAAGGTCAGAAATGTGAGAAGATAATCAGTAACAAAAAGTGAATTTCTTGAAAATATTTACTTATGATATTTACAAAACTCATGAAATTGAATGACGACCTCGATCTTTATGGTTTTTAGGATTAAAAATAATTACAAATTTCGAAATTTAAAATATGCATGGGCTGCATTGAAAATTCGAAAACTCATGACATGCGTGAAAATTGCTCTCATTTTGTTTCTTAGGTCGGTAACGATGACATTCATCGATCTTGACGTTCAGAATAGCGCATACAAAATGGCGGACAACATTTTTTGAAACTCATGAAATATATTTGTTTTTTGGTCTCTGAATACAAATTCGTGAAATTAACGAATCAGAATCTACAAGTAATATATCTATGTATTCATAATAAGCGGCCCAAAAACATAAATATAATAATTTTTTTTAAATTTACTTTCCGCCATATTGCATCCGCCATTTTGAATTTCGAAAATCTGATAAAGGATTTACACTCTTGTATAACATGTCTGTACATTGTATAATATTTCTGCCATTTCGGGGATATTGGCAACAAAATGGAATGAGAATATTGAATTTCTTTTTTAAATTTAATTATTCAGTGCAGCATTGTGCATGTTTTCAGTAGAATCCTAATGTTTGTAATTGCTCGAAAACAAATGCATGAAAATAAATATCTCAAATTTGACGCCATATTGGATTTTCTTGTAGGTTATACTCATAACATTACGGACTCTTGAGTTAATGGGATATATAAACAGCTAAAAAAAATATCTTTAAAAATTAATACGCAGCTATTTAAATATACGGGAATAATTACATGACATGAAGGAAATGTGTCTTTTGAGAACATTTTCACATACTATATTTTGTTCAACGAGAAAATAAATACACGAAGTAATAGTTTTATACCCATATTTACATTTTGGCTCTTTCTAGGAATGATTTCCACCAACCTTGGTAGAAATCAGAATATGTACGCGAAATGTAACAAAAGGTGTCATTAAAATGTAACCAAAATGTATCAAAAAAGTTAATTAGCTGCACGGGGGATGTACAGTAACCGTACTTTAGACCATGGAAAACTGGCTGCTAAAAAATAGGTGTCACTAAAAAAAAAGAGAGGAAAAAATAATAAAGAAAAAAATGTACTGGAAGAATAAATGTTAAGTTCTTTCTAGAGGAAAATATCAGGACTAAAATATTTTAGTAACGTATATATATAGTAACGTATATATATATATATCAGTAATAATGTCAGAGATTACGGAGTCATCACAATCCTATGCTAATAACAAAAAAAAAAACATCTTTCTAATCATTAAAACCATACAAAATATTAAAATATTGTACTTTAGAGAAATTTATCCTATTTTACGAGATCATTTATCAAAATTTGAGTAAAGTAAATGAGAGTAAAATACTTGAACATTGTACAAGGTTATTTCGATCTTTCAGTCCCATCAATGTTCTTCTTCAAAATCAACACACAGGTAATTGCGCAAGGCAAAAAAAAAAAGTTCACCACTCGCTACTTCAAAACCAAGACGGAAGTGATTATCAAGATTAATTGCGCCCTTGAAAGTTGTTCTCTTTTGAAATCATTATTTACCTTCTTCTCGACTATAAATGTCTGACCAGACCGCATCTTCGAAACCGACCCAGACACAGACGCGGTAGCGCAGTGCAGTCGCGATGAATGAAAGAGCGCGTTGCGTGCGCGTAGGAGGTTTGTAAGGCCCTCCATGCGAAGATCCGCATGACTCTCCTTTCGCGGAGGGACTTATTAGACTTCCTGTCCGAGCTGGGTCTCGCCGCGCTGACTGAAATAGACCTCGAGTCGCATGTCCGACTTCCCCAAGCATTACGACGTCCCATCGTGCATCCCGCGTTTTCCCTCGTTGTGGGAGAGTAAGCGCAATACACATACCGTGGGTCGACGATTATCCACCTTTCCACCTCCCCCCTTCTAGCCCGCTCCATTAAAGATTTCGTGTCGTGTTTGCCCGACGTCGTTTCCTTACGTATATAAACTCAAGCTGTGGTTCGTTTTTCGTCTTTCCACGCTACTGATGTCGGTTTCTTCTCGCGGCTTCACCATTCAGAATTCCCGCGCCCATTCACGAACGACTCGTAGTCCCGGGGATTCATTCACCAACGACAACGCTACATGCTCCTGCCACTTGGAGTAAGAGAGAAAGACAGAGACAGAGAGTGAGCGAGTGCTTAGTTTCCATTCACCCATGACATATAGTTA
This sequence comes from Trichopria nigra, assembly GCA_030522945.1. Lineage (NCBI taxonomy): Eukaryota > Metazoa > Arthropoda > Insecta > Hymenoptera > Diapriidae > Trichopria > Trichopria nigra. The sequence continues at coordinate 17,732 of JAPYZR010000661.1, read as the reverse complement.
CGTGGACAAATGGATGAATTCAAGTACGCTGGGATAGCGATTTGAAGGACCTCGAAAATAACCGGATAATGATTTTCGACATTTATCGCCTGAAACGAGACCCAAGCTGACGCCCGTGCAGTGACTGCTTAAATATATATATACATACGCGCGAGATTTTCGTAGTAATGTAGAGAGACTTTAATGCCGCGCCGATGTAAATGGTTTGCTCAATGGAGTTTGCCGAGGGCTGCGTCGCGATTTATTATGTTACTGAAACTCGTGATTCGATTTATGGTGTACCAGTTTAAAAATTCCAATTTTACATGGTTTCTTTGAAAAAGAAGGGAACATTTCTTTTCGTTGGTCGGGCACTTATTCTTTAGTCTGCTCGGGATCAGATGCGATCTGGTTCATGTCGAGTTATTTCTATGATGGCTTAATAATCCCATAATAAGTAAATATAGTTTTGTCTATACTATATAATCATTAAACAGGATAAAGATGAATTACTTCGTCTTATAGATTGAGTTCGAAGTATTGAATTTGGTCACTCGAAAAATATGACCGCATGTTTTTTCATCAAATCCATGTTTTGAAACTCCTCCCATGTCCAGTGTGCAATTCTGCTATTGAGCCTTTTTATCTCATGCATAAGTAATGATATAACAACCGCCATTGTACATTGTTTGGACTTGAAAACAAACAACCAATGAAAAGTATGTTAAGCGGGAAAAATTGTTTACAATTGGTAGTGAGAATGATATTTCCTATCGGTATTTAGCACTGGCCAAACTTTAGGATTTAAGGACCTAAAATTGGAGGAACAAAAATCCTTCAACAAACCAGGAAGTTACTCAAAGTGTTAAGAAGAGAATAGACTAAAGACACAAATAAAACAGTTTTTAAAGTGTACACGTTCTTGTCGGTCCGCAGTCCTCGTCACCATTCGGCAGTTCATGAACCTCTCTATTATTACATTACCCATGAAAAAACATTAATAAATGGAGTTATAAACTTCATTACCGTTATCTCCCAAATACTTCCATATTTTTTTTTAAATTCACTTCGAAATTTCCCATCAAACTATTGACTTTTTTCACATCCACCTGCATCAATGGATGACTAGTAGAAACGCATCTTAATTAATTCTCCATCCAAAGAGTTCGGTCATTCGAACGATGTACCTTTCTCGATGCACGTACCGTTTCTGGACATCGGTTCATAATCATACATTGACTTTTGTCTCGTAGGATCCCCGGATCGATCGGCGATTACACGCGAGAATATATGGGGTACCGCGAGGAAATAATGCGCGAGTCAAACGCGTTTATTAAAGGGTTCCGTCGTGCCGCGAGTGGGCTCGATAAGTGTGCCCCTTGCCGTATGCTCATGTAGCGAGCGTGTAGTTAAGTTAGCGGACGCGAGTCCTGCCTCGTAACCGCACCGGGAGACAGCCGGACAACGGGACAGTAAATGCGCACAAGACGTCCGCGCTCGGCGTCGTTACTTTCAATCAAGACTCTCCCGATGGTGAGCTGGTCAACGTCAGTCCTCTCTCGCAGCGATGTCACTCGGACAGAGGGAATGCATTATACGCCATCCGGCTGGTCGTTAGGTAGCTTCCTTCGACCGTGTCAGGTCCGCCCGCGCACATAATGCGGCACGCGTGCAAGGACTACCCTAATAGCTTCTGCGATTGCACGAAAATTTCAAAGAAATAAAATATTCTTGCCCCAATGGAAAGTTAGCAGACAATTGCTAAAAAATGTTTTTGAAAGACTTGCAACAATGGAAAACTACAAATAACTCGAAACCTGATAGTGAGGTCAGTCAGGGATCATCATGTAGTCATGAATCAATTTCCCAGGGATTCAAATGAGAAATGTACATTACATTCTTAACATTATGAAAACGTAACAATTGTACGCCTAATAACGACTGACATCTACTCATGTTACCCAGTCTGTCCAACGCATGAAAGAAGGACATGTTCCGGTGCGATACTAGTCTAGTGTAATTTTCCTAGGGTCCATAGACGATCTTCTGGTTCGTTTAATCTGTTCCATGTATTCTAGCTGTCATTATAGGCTTACAATTACCGATGACCAGAATTCTCTTTCGGTAATGGTCACTATTGGGTGTCCTACTAGGACGTGCCCAATTCAAAATTTGAAATACTATATTGATATTCAACAGACATTCTATGCATATTCTTACAGTATAACCGAATATTTCTAGAGTTGTTTCAGAGACATCGAATAGTGACGATTATGACACTCTGGAGTCTTTCTACATGAGCGGTAGCTTGATGGACTCATTCTTCTAAAGGTTTAGATCTTAGCATTATTCATGGTCATAGGAACGGCGTACTTATATATGGATAATATATTTGATAACACATTGGAACAACACAGGTTGTGGAACCTACAGTACATGCTATTTTACCACAAGACATTGCGTGATAGATTTTAAGCATGGCTTCGTTAAGGTACGTCCTCACATTCACGTCTGATCTAGCATCTCCAATACGATGTGGCCAAGAAAGCATGGTCGACATGGTCCAATCACTACCCTTCAAGTTTATGTCTGGTCATTTATATCAAAATGTGCATTATTATGCGCATAGAATGGATGTTCTGATAGTGACAATTGGACATACATTGGACGGTACTTGTGTTGTTTGGGTAGTAACATTGCTCATAAGTAAAATCAAGAGATAGCAATGCCCACCAAACTGAATTTTCGGTACAATCATTGGATGTCCAATTGTATGTATACTATACGTCAAGTGTACGTTCAGATGTCATTCGCGTGGACACCCATTATGCACATATAATGGACGTGCAGTGGATGTACAATGGACGTAAACATATATAGGTGTTCTAATGGATGGGATGGACATTGATCGTCCAACGTTGTACATACTAGTCTAGAGATCCATCATCCGTACATATCTGTACGTCCAATTTTCGTCCATGGATGAATGACCGAAAATTGGACGAATCCATAGATTGGAATACATGATCGACTATTGATCATCAGATTTTAATCAATTCCAAAATCGTAAAAGTCCCGTCATTTTTCAAATATTCCGACAGGACACTGGATTTATCGTATCGAATGGTTATACGCCCCCCTATTCATCCCACAAAACCTTGCGTGCTATGCCTCTTCTCATTTAACCCAACTGTACGGTCTTTCCTTAATACGTCTCTCTACCTTTCCCGAGTTGCGTAACATCAGTCAAGAATCAGGGAGTCGAGAGGCACGACCGACGGTAAGAACGGCGAGCCGTTTCTTCCGAAGCGAGTAACATTGTACCCGCGATTACTTCTCGGGTGTATATACGTATATATACGCTACATAGAAAAAAGGAGACATTCAACCGCCATCAACTAGACGCGGGCAATGACGCGAAACACCGGGATTTCTGTCGCTGGTCGCGACTCGGTATCGAGTAACGAACCGCACGTTAATGCTAACGCATTATGGGAGCGGCTGAGTTACTGCCGCGCGCGTTGCTAACCGCGCGGCAATTTTTATGCGTTGCTAGTGCGGGCTTGTTAACGATAGAAATCCGATCGCTACAATACCATTATTTAGTCCTTACGGTGTACCCCCCATTAGCCGTACAGTGCGCACGGCGGGGCGACGGCGATCGTTACCGTACGGCGACTCTCTCGCCGAAGACGCTAATGATTTCATTTCGACGCATTCCCGCGCGCGCGATCGACCCTCGCGCGACACCACGCGAGAGAAAGACAGGGACAGAGAGACGGGGACAGACGGAGAAGGAGAGGATGTCGCCGGGTCGGGCCCTGCGGTGCGAGGGAGAACGAGAGCTGTCCCGCCGGTCCGACCGGTTGCCACCGCCACCGCAGCCGCCGTTTTTTTAGCATCTCGTTTCCCAGCCGATTCCCGTGTCGTTATATACTCCTTTTCGATCCAAAAATCAATGGGAGACGACGACCGACTTTGATTGTGTCTGTGCCATCGGAGCTTCCAGCAATTTATGAATTACCAACGTCGTGCAGAAATATTCATTCTGTTTTTGTTGTCTTTTTATACTTGAGTCATTTTTCTACCCCAAACATGATCACAGTCGCCTGAACTTGTCTGTCATTTTTGCCACGTTGAGCAAAATCCTCATTAGCCTCCTCATCGGAACTTTCATTCGGTTTTTGTTGGTTCCTATTCCACCAATAAATTGTGCCAGTCATAAATTTTTAGCAAGGTTGCTTTCAATCAAGGTTTTTGACGAAATAAGACATCAATTGTGCCGCGATTTTTAAAGTGTTTATTGGATGGGGCTAAAGATTCACGCTCCTTTTTATATTCTTGAGGTTTTGAGAATATTCTGAATTTGACTAATTTTTTATTCAATTCGAATAAAAGAATGTTCAAAGAATCATCCCTTGGAAACGGTAGGGTTAAAACTGATCCAACAAGGATTAGGAATGGATTTAATCAATAAAATCCCATCTTCGGATGGTCAAAATGGACTTCAGAGTTTTCATCTGATAGCATTTAGTGGTTCTCGCTATCACGAATATTGATTGAAGTAAGATCGAAATACAATGGAATTTAACTGGTAGATATTGACATGAATTCAATCTGATTTAAATCAAAGACGATCTAATGAGAATGAATAAATGGTAAAACAAAGATCATAACAGTGATCTTCCTCGATTACGGTGTGTCCGGAATTAGATCGGTTGCACGTCTACATGCGAAAGTAAAAACCCAGAGCGTCGTTTTAACCCTCATCGACAGTTTTCAAACTTTGGTTGGACTTACGAAACCGATTGTTTTCCAATGACATTCTTTTAGATTGCAGTGCCACCTAGTAAGGTTGACCAAATCTTGTTTCCTTTACTATTGACTTGAAGAGAAAAGAGGGCAGCAAACTGATCCTTTTCCCGTCCAGGGAATTGATTAAGGGTAAAAGTCTTGAATTGATTACATGTTCCCCTGTAATGTATAATATTACATTTCGTTACGAGAGAGGGAAATGCAATTTCCGACACTAAAAATACTGTGAGAAACGCGAATTTCCAGCATTCTACTAAAAAAAAATAATACCGTGTATTTATATACATCAGGACACAATATTTCTTCTATGGGAGTGATTTAAGGACTATTACATTGTTGGAAACTATTAACAGGATTGAAAAATCTATTGTTCAATTATTAATTAATAAAAATTATTCATGATTAGTTCATGAATTTTTCATGATTAGTTGAAAACTGTTGGTATATAGGAGAGGGTGGTCATGGTTGGGCCACGTTCTGTCCTTTTTCAGTAACATCCATTATGGGGCAGATTTTCGCGTTTTTTCGAATATGGTTTGAAAGATCTTTTAAAATGCAATGTTTTTGCTCAATACAACCATCAAATGACGCTTCAAATGTTCAAAGTACACTTTAACGAAGAAATTTAGTCATCTTACTTTGTTATTTGCATCTTCCGTTTTAGTTTAATTTACTTTTTTTGGAAACCATGAATTATTTTTCTGTTTTCATTTCAGCACTCAGTTATGTGACATGTTTATGTATACTGAAAAGTTCGCTGCCTTGCTAAGAAGTATTTTAATGCAAATATAGATGACGCTAGTGTGACAAAGCGAAATAATCGCAATGGTCCTACCATGACGACTCTCCTCTACCGTTGTAAAACTACTTAATATTCAATAGTTCTTGATTGATTTGTCAACAATGTATTTATCAATTCTTGTTGATTTTTAACGTAACATTTTACAAGAATAAATGGAAATCGTCAATAGGTCTCTGGATAATATTGATAAAGATTATCCGCTTTCAAAATAGGAAAAGAAAACAGTATCAGATATAATTTTATTAGTATATATAATTATACGATACGTACGAGACATTTCCAAGGAATATTTTATCGCAATACTTTTATTGTCATTGATGTTTCCAAAAATATTTTGAAATATGATGCCGATCGCGGCGGTGACCTTCGATGGCGGTTGTACTCGCTGGTTTCGAGTTTCGCTCATATGCAAAATCACGACGTGTTCACCTTGCAGAGCTGCCTTTTTCCAATAAAGTCACCCCGAGGCTTAACGACGACGATTTTGAAGGCTCCTGATATGCATCCGCTGCTTTCGCCTTCGGGCGACAATTTAATAGAAGGGCCTCCAGCTGATTGATCGGTAGTCGTCCGCGGTGATTTTATTCGTTTACGAAGATTACTTTAATGCACGAGTGCGGATTTGTCATAGCGCAGAAATGCCTGCATCGTCGATTTTCATCGAATGCATCAGTCACGCGCCGAAGATAGAACGCAGCAATTATTCTGCGAGAGGAATTTGCGGTATTTCCATTCAATTTCAAATGTGTAATAGCTTTAGTGGCATTATTTTATGCTTCATTATTCGTACGTATGACCAAACTTTTTAATACGATTTTTTTTTTTCGTATACAACTGATTTCGAATAACAATATGCAATTGAAAATATGGATCCAAATTGAGGAATATGACTTATACTTTCCCGGTACCCGAGAAACCCTATTGCTTGAGGCTGACTTATTCTTGATCACTTATTCAATTTCTAAGTCTACAGTCCTCTTGATGATTTCACAGTGACATTTTTAATATTAAAACTTAATTGAAAATTATTTAGATTCATCCTACCCCGCACATATATCCCAAAAAGCATCATCCTACAATGTTTCCGTTTAAGATCAATCTAAATCTTTATGACCACCGGCAAGAAATCAATCGCGGGTATCCTCTCCAGGTTCAATTATAGCCATCCATAGAATGTTTGTTAATAGACATGGACAAGACGTTCCCTGTTTCGATTACTTATGGTTATGCATTTACCCACAAATCGCAATTTACGAATGTAAAATGCATATACATACGGAGTATACCGTTCAATAAATCTCAATGTGGTTTTTTACGATCAAATTACAATTTCCAACAGTTAACCGGATGATGTTCAGGGATACAGAATAAAAAGAAAAATGTACTCGTATCAACTCTTCTAGGCAAACGTGTAGAGTATGGTTTAGGAAAGTACGGCAAGTCGAAAATATTCCTTCATCACCGGATGTACATTGAATTCTGTTCACTTTTAATGTACATGTTTTATACACCTCTTATGAAATATTTATGGCCACCTAGACGTGGGCACCCAGCGAATACATTTTCGCAGTCGCCATCTGCAAATTGATCTAAGATGCTACAGATCTATTAGTCACTAAAAACTCCATCACCGTAAATAACTCTTATCGAACTGTATCATTTGCATAATTCCGTATACTTGGTTCTAAACGAAATGCAGTTAGCATCGCCATAAAGATAGCACAATTAAAACTTACATCATCTGATCTCATTTAAAAAAATGTATACAGGTAATAACATTGAAATAATGGCCGCGGCGATAATGGTTGCCAGTTCGAAACGCGTACATTTCGTTTAGCTCCGTACGCCTTACAGCTTACGTGTTCGCGTTACGAAGCATTTTCCTATTATAAATGTTAAATCTTTACGCGCCAGCACGCCACGAGCAACAACAAATGCATCAAGAGAGAAAATACGCGCGATTCTCTTCCGTGACGATCTATCCACCTATCTATATGCTGCTCGCATCTTTCTCTCCCACTCTCTCCCTCTTCCTCGCTCTCTTTTATATAGTTCCCCCCGCAATGAGGGAATAAAGATAGGCAGGCCATCTTAATTATCGCATACGCCGACGTCTTCTTACCTCGGACTTGGTCCGACTCTCTCGGACCTGCCCCAAGCAAACCGTCACGCCGGTGATTCTAATTAAATTGCAGCTAATTAAGATCGACCTTAATACACGCTCTCTCGTTATACCGAGGTAATCTGAATTCATTTCCACGGTACCGAGAAAAGCCGCTTATCTTCCTTATAGTATATCCTTCCATCTCTTACTCCCTTTCTCTTTCAACTCTCTCTCTCTCTCTTCGCCTATCTTTCTCTCTTGGTCTTATATTGTCTGTCCCCTTTCTCTCTCATTCTCCAACTCCGTTTCTTTCTCCCACCACGTCTCAATCTCATTCATTACTTCTCGATCGCGCCTTCTCCTGCTCCGTCTCTTCGGTTTCTTCCTTTGTCGATCAATTCGTGATTCCGGAGCTCCCATTCGTTCATTCCCCGTTATCGCTTGACGACTCTCCTTCCCGGGTGCATCGCGGACCTTCATACGCAACGTGGGTGTCCACTTCGCGGATGCGAGTCTCAAGAGACGTCGTGCGACGACGATGACGTCCAGGGAAACGAGCTCCGTATCCACGGTTCCTGCTGCGCCTGTTCTTAATTACCCGTATTCCATGCCTCCGCCAATTGACGGATTTTCTTACTGTGGAGAAATCATTTTTCCAGGAGGCCTGCCGGGCACTCCTGAGATTCGCGAGGAAGCCTTATTTGTTACCTTGTTTCCGGATTTTCGCAACTTTATATATGCTTGTCCGTAGGGCATTCGCTTATTTTCCGTCAATAGAATCCGCATCTACTTTCCAGCGAGACCGAAACCGGATTTTGTTGTTTATAACCGTTATTCGATTTTAGAGTTTCATTCAGTGAAATTATCGCACGAAAAACGTCGATTACTTTCACGATTCAATGCTGGCGAAAATGTAAAGTCTTGCTGTCCGTTTAGCATCCGATACAGCATGTTAGCGCAATGTAGCTTATCGTCATCATGCTTAGTAATATTGAACACTTCTTCCGCTGATAACAATGAAACTTTAGTTGGAAATGAGACCAGTATATTTTGCCTTTAAGCACACAGGCCAGAATAAGTGGACTGAAACCCTGTTTCGAAAATATCTGTCGAGAGATTTGCTGATTTCAACTTTAGAGAATAGTAATGGCGACAAAATATAATAAAATCGATCATTCGTTTTTTTTTAAATTTACCACGTAGAAACCGAGATATCTCCGAGCTGGAATCTGAATCAAACGTCCACGTTACAAGCTACTTAATACAATCAAAAATGTAATAAAGAATAAATTTTTATAATTCTATTTATATCTTAAAAATGACGGTTTCAGCTCAAAATGATTTGATCAGGGTCAATTAACCCATTTCATCATGCCCAACGTTTCGACTTCATTTGCGGGTTTTATTATAACAATGTATAGGTATCTTTGAAACCCTTCAAGAGGACCCGCAATTGAGGTTGAAACGGTATGGAGAATGAATTGGGTTAATTGAGCCTGTTTTTTTTTTTTTTTTATTATTTTTAACTGTACCGGCCTTTTTTTAAGATACATATAGTATTCTAAAAAATAGTTGTTGGCTTCCGAAGAGTCCATGCGTACTTCATCACTGGTATCGTGTTCAACAAATTGTATTTTATATAACTCACGCACGATAATGTCCCATATTCTTGCTTCTAAACAGGGCGATAGAAAGTTTAGCACTATAACCTACTGACGTAAGCGGAAAAATAAAGTTGGTTATTCTTACTACGGAAAATAAAATGTAACATTAGAGGACAATAGTATGAAACGGTCTCCACCACCCAACCGGCTATGCTACATGATGATATACTATGATTATATGCGATATATTATTGCAGCGTGCTAACTTGAACATAATTTGAACTCAGGATTAATTTTATTTAATGAAAATGAACAAACCAGAGTCTGTTGCCCTTGGTTGCTTTCAAGCCGACCTGACACTTTTTATACCCGCATTTAAGCATGCGATGGCATATGGGGGACTCTATGCTGAATGCAGCTGGTCCCAAGGCAATTTCGGAAGCGTCATTATAACTCGACACAAATGTTACAGCAACTAAGTTATACCAACCAAGGTCAGTAAAAGTAGCAAATGAATAAGTAGTGAATGCAACTAGAAAAGTTGTAAGAACAATAGACCAGTGCTAGCCATTGTTAGTAATTGTAAATAGTTACAGCAACTATCCAAGTTAGCAACTTACTTCGATAGTTGATAAGTAAGCTAAGGTGGCGTGCTGCTTTTTTTAGTATCAACCAATATAGATGCTCTTACAAGGCCAGAGCCCATGTTGACAAATGAGGCAAACTTCGAGATGTCCTATACTGACAATGATAATGACAGACATACGTTAGTTTGATTATCTTGTTCCACAAGAGGTGTCTCATTTTTCACATCCGCTCTAAAGCTTATATGTATTTGTATACGGTAGCCCCCCCTACCATACTCGGCCGGTGTTATAATGTCAGTTCATTGTTTTCTCCTTCTCATATTGCCCATAGTTTATTAAAGGTCGTTTTCAAATCTAGCAATTTCGTTATTGAAACTGAATGTAATACAATAATGCAATTAATGTCGCTGAAGATGAAAATGTGACATTGGTGTTGGGTACTTGTGTCCAATTTGTTGGTTAAACATATCAGAAAGTGTTCTCCAATTATTAATTTATCGCTAGTTAATGTAGCGTACACTATTATATCGGCGAAAATTTGCTGATAAATCATTCGAAATTGGTAAGATATTTACTACTTCTTCTAGTTAGGGTAACTACTTTTCTGGTCATGTTTAATAACTGTTTTATTTTTTTCGTGTGACCTTCACAGTGACAATTGCCAGAATTCAAAGTCTAACAGATCACAGAATCAACAGATCAAACTGTCTTTAAATGTCACATCAATTTCTTTAAAACTAAGAGAAAAGTGTATAAACGATACTATTAACGACCAAGTATACAAAATGATATCCAGTAAAAATCTGCTACCAGTAAAACCAGTAGAGATCAGGCCGATAAATACCGTGAATCGCTAAGCTCTGCCGCTGCAATGCATTTTCGTCGTCCACAAAGGCAGAATTCGTTACAGAACAAACGATCGCGACCTTCACCGGCCCACATAGTAGGAAATCGAAGCGGTAAAATGATGAGTAATGAAGATCGAGGATCGAAGATCGCAACTCGTTCCCCTTTCATCCATGCTAAAGTGCAAGCCTATAATTATCACAGGCGGAGAAGTGGACTCAGGCCTTACGTACAGTTTGCGGTGAGAGCATATATCGCTTATATATATATGCACGTCTATGTGCGTATATATGGGTGCATGCCGATACTTGCTAGGGGGCACCCTAGCGAGCCCCCTCCCCCTCCTGCCCCCACCTCCTTCCTGGGCACCGGTCATTCGTACCTCGTTTACCTTCTCCCCCTCCGACCCTTTCCCCGCGGAAGGTCTTCGGCGGTTTCTTCCTTCTTCCACCAGCTCTGACTCCTTGCACTCGAACGAGTAGCGTGCGTTCACGGTAAGCGCTCGACCTAATGGTGGCACACGCCGTTACCACTACTCGCGCAACCGGCGCGCCCGCGACCGTATAGGCTGCACGACTTACGATAATTAACATGATTGCTATTATACTTATCTCCCGGGGCACGTAAGCTACCGGGCGATGATATGTTTTCTCGCCATTTCCTTTTTATTTTTCATTTATTTGTTATTTTTTTTTTTACTTTGTTTTGAGGAAATCCTACTAGACCCCCTTTTTTGATCTGTGATTTGGAATTTTTGCATACCAGGTGCAATTTACTATTTCTCAAGTGAAAAGTGAGAAGCTACTTTAGGGAATTAGGTCTAGACTATAGGTCAGGAATTTAGGTGGCTGCTCAGACATTTTTTTTTTGCGGGGAGCTTAAAACAGTAAAAATGGGAGGTTGAACTAGGGTCGTCGTGGCATAGAGTGACTGATGGAAATCGACACTGGTCACACGAGACGCAATTAGGACTAGGTATAGATTCACCAATCCAAAATGCCAATTGATATGCGCTGAAACCTATTGAATACCGTAAATTTCTAACGCCCACGTCCCGGGATATATCTTGCCTTACCCCCACTGCCCTAGTTAGACCTCCTACTTCTAATCTTCTTGATCCTCTATTATCGTTCGAGGACCGATGTACCTGCTGTATCGGTGACGCGGTTTTCTAAAACGGCGTTACTAGTGGGTATTTAGATTCGAGTTCCACATGTAGATTGTCACATACCGACGTCTGGTCTTTAGAGATATCGAAATCCATTGAAACGAGATCTAAAGAAAAAAGGGCTAGAAACTTGGAAATTACCAAGAAATACTATAATTGAAAAGCGTGGAAATAATCACCAAAAGTGTGTGTTCTCTTCATTCAGTATTTATACAATGGCATGGTCACGCACTTGGCGATTCCCCACCTCGTATTCGAGCATCGTCCGCGCTTCTTCATTTCCTAATGCCTATATAAAATCATCATCGCGATATCACGACCAAGGTACAAGCTGCAATTCCACGCAATATAGGATGCATGCGAGGAGCGCAAGCTTCGCGCTACGGTGCGCGTTGAATTAGCCGAGGAGGACGAAAGTCGGCGGAGCGAGGCGTTTCGTCTAGGTTAATAAAAAATGGCAAGCGTGCAGCGGGTCTGCGGGTCGGCGATGATGCCCCCGTCCGAGCGGACTCGGACCGGTCTCGTGGCCATGCACGCTCACCGAAGCGTAAGCTCGTAATGACAATTAGCGTCCATCCGACTCGCTAACACGACGCTACTTGAGCGCGCTCCTACATACACACGTTTCGCAACTTATTCGCCACGGACACGGCTCCGTAAAATATATATTTATAAGATTCTATAAAGGCAACTCTTTTATGGAGGTTATCGCGCGAGCACCGGCGCGCAAAACGCAATCTTATACTCTGCTAGCGGTATAAAGGAAAAAATGCAATCGAGAAGATTACAATATTTACGGTAAATGAAACTCGCGATTCTTGCTTCTTTATGGTTCGTTCGATTGCTGTGCTGGTACCATAAATTGTGCCTTCATTTCCGATTCCTTCTTTAATTTGTTCTATGGGTCCTACTATGTTTTGTGGGTGTTACTGTCTCTCAATTGTCTGCTTTGCTAACTGTCAATAATTGTTGGTTTGTATAGTCTTTCTTTCTTCTTGTTTTTGTCTTGTCTCGAATCACTTATTGGTTCCAAACGTTAATATAAGAAGAGCGCGAAATAACCAAGCCCGAATAATATATAGATGAGTTCAGGGTTAATAGGTTGAACTTCCAATTGCATATATCCACATTTCCTCAATAATTTCACATAAAAAAAAGAACAAGACCAAAAAAGTTAGAAAGTCCGATTCCCAGTTACCTTGACATTCACATCCGGGTTAGGCAAAAGGTCATTTCGTCGTAAAATATGTCGCAATAATGTAAAATCATTTATATCAAGCAATTCATTATGAAATTTTGAAAAATTACACATATCTCTCCAATGTATTGGCCAGGCCGTTTCGCATAGCAACGATCGGATCCTAACTCGTTCCACCTTGGTCGGTCTGATTCATTGGTCTCTCCTATTCCCCTGACACTTTTTCTCTCCTCGTGGTTCGTTCCAGGTCCCTGTCTTCTCCTTAAGCGTGTCGAGGTACCGTCGGCACGTCCGAGCGCAGGTGGCACGGCACGCTCTTGATCGCGATGCCGCAGACTTAAGCAGGGAAACGAGCACGGTAATTACGGCCCAATATGCAACTTGGCTGGCACCGTAACGCGATCGCGCGCGTGCACTTGGTAAATAGCTATACTATATGTATACCACCAGCCCACGTAGAGATTCATATATATATATATGTGTGTGTATACGCAAGCGAACTAAGCGGATATCCTACGAGTCCTGCAGGGCGGCCGTGCGGATGTCCATAAGCCGGAGATCGTAATATACCGATACGTATATTACGGGCATGCATGCCTATGTATATATATATACGCGCGCCTGCATGCGTGCACATAGAGGCTCAAGGAAGAGTGCCACCCTTGCCCCATGTGCTTATCCGTTCTTTTCATATACTTCCTTCCTTCTTGGGCTGAGTCGCGCGCCCAATCCCGGCCGCTTCTTCCTTTTCGGACACCTTGCGCATCTCCTTATTAAGGAGGATGCTTGCCACAATGAAATTGGTATCCAATATATATTTCGAATTCGCGTGGGCCTTAATTGGTAGCGATTACATACGAACCGTTCTATTAACTGACCTTCGCTCTCATGCTCGTTTCCCTTGCCGACGTTTTGTACCGAGGAACGTCTTATTTAAGATAGGAAATCACTGTGATGATCCTGATGAGGCTATATTTTTCGAATTTCTGGAAGAATCTGTTAAACGTCTTCAAAAGGGTTTCTTGCCGATTTGATTATACGGTGGCCTGAATTATGTCCAAGAATATTTTAACCAAGATAAGAGAGAAGCAGCACTTGTCACATATTTTTGTGTCTCCTAATCGACGACGCAAGAGTTCATTTCGATTTTAGATCACTATACGGATGTATTGGATAACGTATACAGCTCTTATTTTAATTTGCGGATCTTAATTATAATCTCGTGTGTTAGTATTTGATCCCCACACATTTGGATAAAAGCATCAATATAATAATTTATCTATTCGTTATCAATTGTAAATAATAATGGCCTCATGAATAAAATTAATGGATATAATTTTAAACTATTACGCTTTAATATGCTACTGTCTCCTATAAATTAGAGAAATGTCCTTCTGACGAGACTTAATAAGGATGGTTACCTAACGCACGAAAAGAATATTTAGTATTGTAGCATTGTTGTCCAGCACCAACGTCACAACTTGAGATCGGATAAGGACAAAAAGCAAACATTGTTTCATTTAAAAATCTACCAAGTAATTTTTGAAAAATCATACATTTTTTAATTTTCTTATTAAAAAATAAAACTGACCACGTTTGATTTAAGCAGATCGATTGTGTGATCAGAGTTATAAAGATGTCGAGATTGACGTCACACGATTATTCGGCTAACGATGCAGGCTAGTCGATTCTTGCTATCATGATTTATTCATATAGATTGCTTAAATGTTGGTTTAAAATTAAGACCTATTCGAACCTCCAGTGGCTGCAGGCTTGAAACTATATATATATCGAGTACGAATCATTAACATATATTCACTGTTATTTTCAAACTTTATTTCCTTGGAATTTTTGGATTAATTTGTCAAAAATTCATAGCAATGTCAGGTATGAACTTTGTTTTCATGTTTCTTCTCTGGAAAGAGATAGGTTTATTATATATAAATGATTGTTCCCCCATATGTATGGTTGTGATTACAGTTACAAAATATGAATTCATTTATCTTAACAAATAAATGATTCAGCTACTTTAATTTCTTTGTCTCATCATTGGCGATTATTGACATGAAGGATATGTATTTAGAGAATATACACATATTAGTAATTTTCTTATATAGATATCTTATTATATTATATTATAAAGAAAAGTTTAATAAAAATCTTCACGCCTCTGTTTCTCATCCAAGTAACCTATTGTCTAATCGAATACATTGTTTTTTGTCTTTATATTCATAAATATCACCTACAACTAAAACAGTTAAAATTAATTCGTTTCTTACGTCGATTTTTAATTAAGTATTGTTAGATGAAGTAACTTAAATGTTTAAAATTGCTTAGGCTTTTCTCCTATTTTTGTGTAAACTGATGTTTAGGATATTTTTTTTTTAATGGAAATGGCTTGTTGTTTGTGATTTATAGGATAGTTCATAACAAATTAGATTTTATGTTCATTGTTGTAAGTATTATTTTCCTAAATTTGCTGTCATAACCATATTCACAAGGTCATCATCATGTTTATTAATGAATATAAAATATTCAGAGTCTAATGAGATAATGAGATAATTTGCGTTGATTCAATTTCTTTATGGAATACTTATTGACTTTACAACAATATCTTTCCAGCTATTAATTCTATCAATGACCAGATCGAACGGTATACCCATGAATAAGGCCATTGCATCTACAGATATAACGGACTGACCGGAATCAATGTCAAGGTCAGAAATTTCTTTTTGCAACCACCACCTGTTTGTGCGTTATAAAGTTCCCCCTTCTCTCTCTCTCTCTTACTCTTTGCTTCGCTTAGAATGTCATGCATCAATGCTAGTGCATACGTCAAATAATCAGAACAATGATTCGTAACTCTTTTATGGATTTTGACTTGGATCATTTTTGTTGCATCTATACATCACAATATTGCACACATCTTTACATGAACAATTCGACATTTTTATGATACTTTTTTCACAATGTTTGTTGCATTAAGGGATCTACCCTAATTAAACGGACATTTTCAAAAAAGGCTATTTTCACGAATTTTTTTGACCGGTATATATACTATAAATATGGATATAAAAAGTGGTAGGCCTAAAAAATACATTCTTAAAATACACAAAAAAAATGTTTGTTATATTCGTTTTACTCAGTTTTCGTACATAAAAATGAGGAAGAAGACAGGTCAAAACAAAAATATAGTGGTGCGCTGTTGATAAAATCTCTAGAATGGATGATCTGAAAAAAAAAATGGTTTTAGATTTAGTATAGGTACATGGTTATAGTGCATATCATACGATTTTTTATTTTTTTAAAAGTGACAAACTGGCGGCGAGTTTTCCAAAAACTACGTAAAAGCACGTTTTGTTCATGTTTTTTTTTTTCAAAATTCGCATGATATTTGATATAGCTATATGGTAAAATTTTTGTGAGTGCCGGTTGAATAGTTTCGGAGATTTTATCAAGAAGCGGTCCAAAAACGTGATTTCGAGAAAAATGCGTTTCAAGTTTTCCTTATCGAAAAGTCGTGAATTAATTAAAAGGTAATTAAATTAATTAAAAACAAAATTAATTAAGTAACAGTCTCATTTACATCAAATCAGCGATGTCTGCACCACACATTATGCCTTCAGTTTGTTCGTAGCGCTTATTTTGCAATAAAAATAAAATGCAATAAAAAAAATCGATTTTTTGAAAATTCTAATTAGGGTAGACCCCTTAATGAACATTTAGTGCATGGAATAATAATAAATTAATCTGTTTCTGTGTAAAATTTTAGAGATAATTCGAACTATTCCATTTAATGTATATTTCACGAAATATATAATGCGCATGAACATGGGACTTAATGCAGATATGCGTGAAATATATAATGGAGTTATATAAAACATTTCAATGCATGCAGAGTCTAATATATAAGACTGAATTAATGTACGCATATAGGCAATATTTCCTGCACCTAAAATGGAGTGAAATGTGTATGAAATGTAAAAATGTCATTAATTTGCATGCACTTTTATTGCATACCTGGACACTCAATTTGATGTAAATGATACTGAAATTAACACTGGAAGAATATTTTCTACAACCACGCAAGGTCATTAAAATTTATGCATCTGTATCAACTTTTTATGAACGACATTAAATGTGTTTTAATGTGTGGCTGCTTAACGTCACGCTTCCGTTACGTTTTATTGAATTTCATGCATTCTTTTTATCAGTCAATATATACCAGTCCATGATTGGCACTTATTAATATGATGGACTACACATTCGAAAGTCCTAAAGTAAGTGACATAAGATATTCTGATAGCAAATTACATCTTTTTTATACGAGAGATTTTATTCAATAATATATATCCATAGATATATATATATCCACTAACATTACAGCATGAGAAAAATGTCGTATTTTTACGTTTAATTTTTAAACCTAATCAATACATGAGACATTCTTTTACAAACCGGACAGTTTTTGACCGACCCATCTCCAAATTGCTTCATAATTATTTTACATGTTCTAGGCATGAAAACTGTTAAGGGTACTTTAAATTACCATAGCATGATTCCTGCTACATTAAATACACTATACATGTCAAACCTTTTTCACTATTTTTAACAGTTTTCGACAAAGCA
>JAPYZR010000660.1:0-28618 GCA_030522945.1 Trichopria nigra | reverse complement strand
AAAACTAGTTTGCTTATTTGTGTCTAGTTATTGTCTAGTTTGTGGGCATTTTTGCTGTACACAGTTTTAAACCACTCAACTTAGCCAGAAAATGGACTGCATCCAATAAAACTGGACAGAATTTCTACCACGGATGATGTAGGTATCTGATGATTAGACATATAGACGTATTGCGTACCCTTTACTCTAGTACCCACGTAATTAGTATTAGAATGTAATGAAAACAACTCAAATTTCATGACTAAACTCTCTTCACGTTTAGAGCTATGAAATTTCTCTCATCGCAGAGAAGAAATTGAATATTATTATTAGGTACGAATTTGACGTAACGTTTCTGTTTCGTCATAATTTTGAGATATTACTATTATATGTGTTATATTTGTCCACGTAAACAAACTCGTTACTGCTAACATTGCATCCTGTTGCTATGTATAATACTGTAATGTTATTATACATACACTGAAAATACCATTATGGTTGCAAGATATATAATTAGCATGTATATCTGGAATGTGAAACAAATTGTTGGTTAATTGAAATTATATTTCAACGTTTTAGCAATTTGTTATTGGCCTTATTCCTCAGGAATGATTTTATGTGCATCGAAAAAAAAAAACAGTTCCCCATTTTATACATGACGTGTATTTTTTATATACGATAACTCCTAACAAAGAAGACAATTATTGTATAATGACATTTTAAGTGTAGGTTTTTATTTATCAAGAAATCTCAATCTCGTAAATTACATTATTCTTCACTATACGGCTTTACATTGAGATACCGTAAATGCTCTGCGTCAGACTACCGTATAGTTTCTGCAGATGTTTCAATGCCGTTATAACCTGACACGATTACGGTTACATTCACACGAGTCAGCCGGGCGGAATTGGCGGAATTTTTTCTCTGTGCGATATACACTTATGTACCTCAAAACTCTGTCGTATATATATTCGTTGCAACCTAGTTCCTTCGGTAAATCGACAGAATATACTTCCATTGTTTTCTCTCTTTGTTTATGAATTTGCTTTTCACTGACATTCGTCTTCATGAACTGTAAATATACAGATAGTTTTACAAGCGCGGTACAAACAACAAATATGGTTGCCGTTTGAAAAATGTTGCCTTGCAGTCTTGTAATGTACGTATATAACAAAACGATTGTATTGTTCAAAAACGTTCATCCACTTATCCTGTCATCCCCTCCCACCATCATTATTAAAAATATTTCTGTAGTTTTAGAGATCATATTTTTTTGTTTTACAAATCAATGCACACAAACTCATCACGTCAAATTCATTATAAAAAAAATCAGTACAGCCAAATAATTCATGCTCTAAATATTCTTCCTAACTCTATTTAATTTGTAAATTAGCAGTTGCTGAAAATTTCTTCGAGTGTACTTTCATTATTATTGAATAACCGTTTCGCAAAACCGCGCAAACTACACAATTGAATACGCGAGCATGTACTCACATTTACATTTTCGACCCCGAGTAGAACTTTTCACGAGATTTTTTTGCGTCGGTGGGATTTTTTTTAACCTCTGCAGACGCTAGAGTAGTACTTGCAACAGCTTTATAAGAGAGATAATCCTTTTCATAATAATTTCCACTCTTGACCTGAGTAAGTTACTTCATACGAAACTACATATATATATGTGTACTTGATCGTTTTATAATTACTTTTATTTTAATAGAGTAACGATGTTTATTGTATATGCTAGCTACTCTCTTTGGAGCTTTCACAAAAGTAATCACGAAGAGTCCTGCTCATTCGTTATGGAGATCCGGCTTTCATCAAAATTGTTTATACACTGAAAACAAATTTTTTTTCTATATTCAAGTAAATAATTATTTAGTATAAATATATTTACTTGAATTAAGAAAATGTTTCCTTCTATTTACTAAATCTTACTTAATTCAAGAAATTCTTTTCTTAAATCAAGTAAATATTTAGTTGCTACTAGTAACAAACAAATATTTACTTGAAAAAAAAAAAAAAAAATAAGGAAAGTATTTATTACTATTTGTAATTCTCGGTCGATAAGATTTTAAATTCATAGACTTTCAGAACAAGGGTCAACATCATTAATATCTTCTATTATACACTATATTACATTATTTTATATTATAATATAGGTATAAGATACTAAGTAATTATATTATTCGAAAAAAATTGAAAGGTCACATGGTTTACTAAAAGCATAATTCATTGGTTGTAGAATATTATATATTTTTTTTTTAAATCGTTCGCACAAAATGTCGGTACAGTGCAGCGTCAAGAAAGTCACGTATTGAAAAAGTCGCTCAGGTTATATAGCAGCACAGCTTGAGTAAATGTCGTCCGGGAAAAAAAACAATTTTTTTTTATCTATAAACCAATAGCGAGATAAGTATGTAGTGTAATTTATAAAAATATTGAATTTTCAAGAATCGGCAAGCTTTTTTAAAAATGAGTTGATTCTTTTGAGAAAAATTGACCTACATTCGTTTCTAACTACATTGCAATTTTAATATTAATAAAAAACCCTGCGTACTTCTCTTAAAAGTTTCATTGAGATGGTACTTGTTAAAGTGTCAAATTAATTACTCGAGTTTTGCTCCAAGATAATTTGAAATAAATTGTTTCGAGAAAAACGAATTTAAAGTTTTCTAGTACATTAAAAACATTGAAAATTTCAGTGTTATAAATATTTTACCATTTTGTGACCATATGTTGTTACAGGAGAGTCATAAATTATTTAGCTTTTACTTAAACTGCCAAAGTGAGATCATACATCATAGGTCATTTCTGTATGTACTTACTCCATTTTATCATTTGTACGTATATGTATATTAACGTGATGTTTATATACTATATTATTGTTTAGTATTAGCGTTTACATGTAATTTCATCAGCACTAATGTAAACAGATTCATAGAATATTTGTTAGGTTAATTATTAAATTTAAATTTTACTTTTAAAATATTAAAATTATTAATATATTCATATTTTTAATATTAATATTAATATCATTAAGAAATATCTTAACAATTTCTTGTATGTTTATACCTTTCTTTTGTAAAAATATATGAATCATTTCTGATATTAATCCTAAATTTAAAATATCACCTTGGTCTAAAATTTTTGTATGTTCCCATTTAAATACATGGCTCGTGTTGTGCATATATTCAGTTAGAACTGCTTTTACTTGTGATTACCATTAATTTATGTTCATTAATTCTATTATTGAATTTTTTGTCCAACATATTATATGTCATTGCTATTTTTTGTCAATTAGCTAATAATAATTTAATCCTAGGATGTTCAGGATTAAAATTAAGTATTGTACCCGAAAATATAGATTTTCTAAAATCTAAAAACATTATTTTATTATCAATTTGAGTTAAAACAAATTGAGTATTTCATTAATTTTTGTTTTTGGAATACAGGTAATAATATTATCTACGGATCTACAAAAAAACTAATGGTTTAAATATGATAGCATGTTTAAACAACTAGATCATCCATAATCAAACATTGGGATAATCGGCGAACTCATTGTAAAATTGACTCGGAAATCCCGAAAGATTGTTTTAATAATCGAAAAAATGTTTGCATGAAGATTATAAATAGTATATTTACGAATACCCTATAACAAATGCCAGAAATCAGGGGCATCAGAACAGAGTTAATATAATGTATGTACATCAATTCTCACCCTTTATCGTAACGTTTGACAAAATTATTAACTCTAATTAAATTTTCAATTTACATAATTCCTATTGAATGCTGTGTATACATTTGTACCCGGGCACGCGGGGTCAAATAAAGTATACCTGTAACGTTCATTACTCTCCATTTGGAACGATAACGGGTTTATATATGCCATACGTGAAGTAATAATGAACATTGAAATTATAAATTCAGAGGAAATTATATAGATAACTTGCGAGAGTACGAATTGTGTGATATATCTTATAGACGTGAGTTTATGCGACATGATTTATTTCAACTGCGCTTAAAAAAGAAAATAGTATATGTCCGATTTGACAATAATTTTAAAAAATATATGACACTTAGAAATTAGCACATACATTAAAAATGTTTCATCTCGTAGGCGAAAATTTAGGTGGTAAGTACCATTATGTAAAGTTATAACTTTAGTCATTTTATGTTGGCTCTTCAATTCATCCTATGCATATAACCATCCTCAGCTCATTTCTTAAAGCACATATGTAGGAACTCCTTTTGAGTTCATAATAAAATGAGCTTAGATATTTTAGTATGAACGCATAAAATGAGATCAGAAGCGCTCAAATGGAGGACATGTAAAGTACTTTTTATCCAACTTTTTACATCTGCTGATGCAAACTTCAGCCCAAGATTTGTATTTAAATCTGGAAAAATATACAAATTAATGTAATTTTCTACTTTGAAAATGTAGAATATAACTGGATTTCTTTCACTGCCTTGTAAATTATTTCACATGAGTACAAATTTAAAAGTAAAACAAATCCTCTGTAATATTCAATTTCAGTGTGATATAAAAAAAGTGATTATCATAAATAAATTACACGACCCGCATATTGAATTAGAACAAAATTAATATCCCAGTAAGTAAATATAAATGAAATCACGTCATGTGTTTAATGGATTTCATTATTCATACTGGATTTAAGAGATTAATGCACAAAAGTATTGTTACTAAATAATTTAAGACAAGTACGGGTGGTGAATCGTGTCATTATATTTACTGCATAGATATATGTTCTATAAAATTTTGTATTAGAGCTGGAAAGAAACCATACAAGTTATCCCCTGGAGGAACACCGAAAAATGTTTTAATAGAGGCCTTTTTTCGTTATTTGTCCGGAAGGAAAAATGATACAAGTTAAAAATACGTGAGCGAAATTGCTTGCAGCTTGAACGTTCGCGTAATACAAATGGAGGCCAAGGTATAGTTTCGAATTTGTATTCCCTGCAAAACACCTCCGGCCGAATGGACGACTAAGTAGTATAGTGAGCCATAGTTTTGGGACAAATTCGGACACCATCGACGTGTTCCATCGCTTTTACGACGGAAAATGTCTTATATCAAGGAGATTTTTTTACGCCACGATTTGGCACTGGTGTAAAGTTGCAACAGCAATTCAAGAATTTACGAAGTTTTTATTGTTTGATAAAATCTGGAAAAGAACTTTCCCATCGCTACAAAAGGCTGCGAAAATGTCCGTCCACCCGCAATAATCCGTTCGCACATGAGAGGAAGGGAGAGAAGATAAACGAGGTCTACGAAAGGGAGTATAAATTTAACAGCAGGTCTACCCATGACTGGTCGAGCACTGCCGAGCAGGAGGAAGTCGTGCTAGGAAAGAAATAGTAGAAAAATTAAGAAGATAACCATTGTTTCTCTTTTTTCCGCAGTTTCATTCATCCGGGGTGTCTGCGTTTTATACGTGTCCCACATTTTCTAGATGGCTGGAGAGGAGGTGGAGATTCCGACGAAATTATTAAAATGACATCGCTGCGAAAGAAACGATATTGCTTGATTAGATTGATTACGATCTGGTTAGGACAAATTTTATATTGTATAATTCGTGTCGATTCCATGGACATTTAACAGTTGCGATTATGATCTCTCGTGAGTTCATAGGTCATCAATTTTCGAAACGTCACTAAAACTTTTTATTTCATCCATATAGCGTTTCAATTTTTTGCTCATAAACGTTTCTGTAACTTTCTGGAAACGGTGAATGTCATACCTTAGAAATGTTACATTTGAAAAGTTTATTTGCGATTACAATAACTGTACTGAAACCTCTCAGAGACTTTTTACCTTATTTTAGCAACATTGCCTTTATTACTTTCTATGTAAAATTCAGAATGTCATATTGAAACTTTTGAATGCCATGAATACATATATGTTCATAAATATATATATGCATTCTTGATACGGCGTATGTCCTATCACGGAAACTTTATAATGAAACGTTACATTTGAAAAGTATATTATGTCTTATTACAATAACGATACTAAAACCTCTCTGGAAGTTGCTAATACTGCAGAGAGCTAAAAATTGTGTAAGGTAATATTATATGACTCGAATTTTATACTTATTATTTGGTTATAACGAAAAAAGAAGGAAAGTCATAAAATACTAATAAAAAATCGTATTCCTTATTTTTCTTCTTTTTTTTTTCACTGACTTAAGAAATTAGTAACCTAAATGCGCGTCGCAGTAATTGTGAAATGTTGCAGAAATATGTAGTTATAGTGACGTTAGCAAGATTTCTTCTGTAAATTGTAGCATTTCAGATGTCATTTTAAAGAAACTTTCATGTAACTTGGCAATACATATACATTTCATAAACGCGTTACGTAAAACGTTTCATAAATTAACAAGGTAACCTCTCAGGTATGTTTCTTCATGCCGTAATAATTTTGAAATGTTGGTGGAATATGAGGTTCGTAATATCCAAGAAGATTACATTGTAACGTTTTTGTGATGTGTCAAACTTCCTCGGTCGAATTGTAACGTTGCGCATATCATTTTTATGAAACATTACAATGACTTCTTGTTATAAACGTTCTCGAGACGTTTTATTCGTTCTATGCAATAGAGGAACGTTTCAGAAACAATAATGTACCGTTACTATGTAACGTTACATTTTTATTAACAAATTGATACAATGTAACGTTTCAGGAAGGTTACATGTTTATCGGGTTTATTTATGTATATTTCCAGGGGGTACGAGCTTAGGTCGTATCATCTCTGGCAGTGATACGAAATTGAGGATCCTCACAGGATGAATTTCTTTTCAAAATTCTTTTGTCAATTCAGCGGCCTTTAGGAGTCTTTTAGTCTGAGACTATGAAGTACTGTCTCAGAAAATCCTTTGTATAGTTGACTTTGTGGAAAATAATTTTTATGCATCCTTTTCAAGCATAATTATAAAACGACAACTAAATTGACTGTTTACTGGGAAACGTAGAACACATAAGTATGTAAAGAGCAACCAAACCTAAATTTGAATTTTTTTTTTGTAATTCTACATTATCGCAAATAAATGATGCTCAAATTTATAATTCATAAACATTGTTTTTTAATAAGAATGTTTAGCAAGTATCGAACTAGAACTGACCAATTATAAGCAAGTTAGCGTTAGTATCGTTTTCTCTATATAAGTTTTCATGCACGCAATCGGTATACGATGAATTATAGTGGAACGAAAAGTTTTACGCGGTCGTTACGTCATTGATTTATGGATGTTATGAATTTAGATAATATGAAACTTTATACAATAGACACATGTCAAAATTTACATAGTCTACATAATATTAGAATTTAATGACCAAAATATTATCGACTACTTATCACAATAAATTTCTTTAGAAAAGGTTTATACGCAATAAACCCATGAACATCGTTTACGACATTTTTTACTCGCTAGCATAATGTTGTTCAGTCTCGCACGTATGTGTCTTAAGTGTACTTCTTTGCCAACAAGTAATCATCGTACATATATATATAATGTCATAAGAGTGCGTAAATGTCAAGTGAAATATTGCTAACGAGATACAGTGCGTGAGGTTTACAGGTTTACGCCATCTTGTATGCAAGGCCAACTTTGCGTATAATATATGGCTTTTAGCGGTTTGGGTGGATAAGGTGGCGCATGATGTGGATGATATGTGGATCTGGGGATATGTGGAGAAAGTGTGGGGACGGCTCTTTCGTCTATGAAATATTCCTATATGTTAATACCCGACTGCTATCCAAAGTATTAATTTCAGCCCAAAATTGATGATAGACCCAAAATGAATGTTCCAGCGCAATACATTTTGAATTATGCGCTATACAATACGTATAGCAATAAACATAGTAGTGGCGCTAGGCCTACTTAGTTGGTCCAACTGATGGACATACTAGTGCTATTTGGGTTGTGCCTTAAAATTTGTTTAGATCTGTTTGATTTAAAATTATAAAGAGGAAAGCGACAAGGAATTTTGCGAAAAATTTCGGCCCAATGACTTTTATATAATTTTAAAAAATAATTCAACATATATTTTTTGTATATTCGATATGAAATATTTAAAATAAATAACGCCAGAACGATATGAAAGCCTATTTTTTCTAGTGTCAGTACGTGTGCTATAGATACAGATTTCGTTTTCAGTTTTTAATATAACTAATTAAATTTCTAATTAAACCTCGTCACGATAATCACCGTGTATTATGTTTAATCTCCACAATTTTCTCGTGATATCGAAATACCTACTTATTTGCTTTTACAACAGGGTAGGCACTCGATCTTGCTAATGAGGGAACCGGGGCGATAAAATTCTTCTTTCTTTTTTAAAACTTTTTATTGCGTGCCGTAAATTATTTAGATGCGAAGGAATTATTAATCTATAAAAGAGCTCGCAATAATAATTTCTTCTTATATAATAAAAGTTCAGCGTACGTGGTGATATTTACTCAGTATAAGACGTGCAGTTATTGGTCGTATAATTGTCGTTATTCAATTGAGCATATGGACCGAGTCACTATTTGATTAATTATTAATTAAATTTTTATGAATATATAATTTCACGCTAGAACCATGCACTTATTTATCACTTTATATTACTTAATATTATTGACGTTGCAGCTTATTTAGGCAATTAATTAACTAGAAAAAAAATGATACATTACTATTTTCTGTAAAAAGGAAACTACATTAATTACCCCTGTAAATGTTTTTAAATATTTTAATTTCACAATGCAATTTTCTGTAATACCTTTGTAGAGTAAACAAAAATATCGATTGAGGCATAACATAATCTATCCGACATTAAAAAAGAGATAATAAAAATCTCGTTTTTCTCGAAGTATTCTTATCGGAATAAATTTGAAGCCCATTGGCTGACACGAGGGATGCGGGCTGAAGCACGTGGTCATTCTGTTACACCATGATTCTGTACCAACTTCAAATATTGTCTGAGAATCTGACAGGCGGTGTTTGCATTGACGGTTTGGTTATACCTTGAATTTTTGGTTAATGTCATCCACAAAGGTGCACGTGGTGAAGGGGTTTACTGTATTTTGTCGTTCGAATCGAATTAATAAAGAACTTTTTGATATCTTTTGGACATTTTTAATTATTTAGTAACAAATAAAAGACTTAAAGAAGAGCGCGTTGAAATGCTAGTACTTTTGTAAGAAAATGTGAAGGCATGCATTACTTCTTTTGTTGACAACATCGTGTAAAATGCACTCTGTCACACTTTCCATTTGGCTTACAAATGCTTCTTTACGCAAGATTGGTTTTCCAGCATTCAAAATTTTTCGAAAGGCGCCGACGCAGGTCTCCGTGCTATATCTTACACCAGATTCGATTTGTAGTCTAGTCGCGATTCCGCACAGTGTGTCTTTGCACGACTCGTCTTTCTTTTCAGCAGCGTCTACGTAGTCCGTTCTCCAGGGTGCTGCCTCTGCCTTACACCAGAAAAATATCTACTTTAAGCTCAAAGTAGGATCTTACATGTTAACGTGGGATATGTGCGGACGTGGACTTCAATTCACCAATTGCTCCCGACTTCATTTTTCTATTTTTCCAACAGTAGGTAACATTTGAAGGCCAGCCATGTTTCTTGTATATCAAATATGGCGTCCACGCGGTACATAAAAGATGGCTGCAGCAGCCGGTTCTTAAATGCTGGATGTTTTTCAATTTTCTCGAAAAAAAGCTAAAACTTTACGTCGGCGGGTCGAATTCAAAGCACGTCTTTCTTCGAGCGGGTCATTTCCGCGTCCTAGTTTTCATGCGATATCTTAAATCAAAGATTCCGTCTCCTCATGCACATAAGCCTCTTCAAACAGTGTCTGAGTAACGTTACTTTTGTCGTTCGAATGCAAACAGACCCGTTATGAGAAAATCTCTGTCACCGCGCACTAGGCTGACGTTGACTTTCGTAATTATGCGCATTACCCAGCATCAGTTTACTTTCCTATTCTATAGTTATGCAACACCTTGGTAAGTCATATCCCGATTTGAGAATTTCAATAAGGTGCGTCGCACCCTATGTATACCACTGCCCCATATACATAGCTACAATATCTTTCTCGACGTCGCCTCCAAATACATCGAACTTACGTTAGGTCGCAATTCCGTTAGGTCGGATATCCGTGTCGATCGAGAAAACGATTTCGTATAAAAAAGGCTTTGCTGTCTACTTTTTCTTAGAAATGCAATACAGAGTTGTAACTGTAAGGTAGGAATGAGTAGTAAAGTGAAAAAAGAAGATTGCAGTTTCGCCTTCGCAAAGATCTGCAGGATCCACCAGCGATCGTAAGCGCTACTGAAACAGGGTTGCTCGTTTTCCTTTCAGCTAGTTTAATAAACTTCTAGTAACAGAAGGTTTTGTATTGTGATTTCATCGTTTGCGTCTTAGTAAACATCGGAATCGCAGTAGCCATTTTTCTCGGTACTACTTTCGATTGCCTTTTCTTTTACTATTATTAAATGAATGGGTTGTCTTAATTTTTCAATTAATATAATTTTAGTGACAATTAAAACAAAAAGTACTATCTTGCATCTGATATCAAGGGTCGAAAGGGGAGAGCCCTTCTCTTCAATTATTGCTTCAAAGCAATTCCTCCTCTTCTGCGCTAAGAACCGAAATCAATAACGTGCATACTCTCTATTACAGAGTAGTCAAGGATTCAGTCTCTGATGAACTCTTTGGACATACCCTGTTTTCAGATGTTTGACAAATAACCTATTTAAGCAAATACACAGAACTTTCCATCACGACCGAATGTTTATCAATCGAAAGGGTCTGCGGGATGAAAACAAGTAGATGCTTTTGGACTTGATACCAATTGGCAGGTCCAATTTCATGCCACTGCCTCTGTTTGATAAATCATCGTCCTGTTCTATTTTGATCGAATCAAGTTCATTGAGTGTTCACAAATGTTCCAAACTTATGTGGGTTCGAATGTCACTTACTATAGTCACTGAAACTGTTACTGTAAATCAAGAAGCTAGGTATCAGATAACTAGCTTTAAGGAGCTGCTAATTACAGATTGAAAGATGCATACCTTTAGAGCGAATACTAACAGATTACGTAAATCAAGATTCAGCATTTTCAGCTGTGCAGAAGACGTCCTTCAAGGTATCGAGGACTTTAATTAATTAAGATATTCCAACATCCTACAGGCCTTCAGGGCTTATGTTTATCTCCAAGGTGTCCGATGATATCAAACTAAAGAATAAAGAAATAAAATATAGTCGTTTTACCTTTCATACGTCTTTTCATTCACACATCTGATACCTGGTCGTATTATTAAAAAAAAAAACTCTTAACATCTACCTCGAGCGTTTTTCTGCTACCCGAGTTTCTGCGGACTTTTGACTTGCCAGAGATTCGCGGGTGGCGTTTGGCAAACTTCTCACTTGGATTTTACACGCTCTTTTTCCTGTAGACGTGGAATATTATTTGAAATAAAATCTCTAAAAGTTTCCGAAAGCTGTATAAACGCGTATAAATTTGGCGCACGACCTAATCCCGCCAAAGTTTGGAGAAAAAGCGCGCGTGATGCTGCATTTTAATCAAATGATCGCGGAACGATAGCTGCAAGTTATCAAATTACTTCCCGTCCGCGCCGAATGATAATTCAATACTTGAGGCTTTCTGCAAAGTTAACGAAGTCTCGTGTAAATTAGTAAAAATGCTAATTACGCGTAAATCATGCCTGGGTGATTTTTCTAACGGGCTTCGGTATCTACATCGCGAATACTTTGGTGACTATATAGCTGCCACGGTGCTGCTGTACGTATCGTTTGTACTCATCGGGCTCTCATCTTGCAGCAGTGTTCATTAATATTCATCAACGCAGTAGGAACACGGGAAATTGTTAATCGTGTACCTCGGGACGCCTAGTTTAGGGTAGCTTTTACACGATACCTTTGAACTGTTGGCTCCCAAGAAACCTTAATACCAATTCCTATGTTCCAATGTTCTTTATTTTCCTGAAATTTCATTACTTCAAAAACGTTACTGATTATTTTCATCAATGTTGGAATACGGGAGAATGCATAATTATAGAAGATTCGTTACAAATATATAATTTAATATTTATATAATAGTATATATATTTATAAAATAGTATGGCTGAAATTATGTGGAAAAATCGAAAGGTTGAAACGGCGCAGTTCAAGTTCAGTAGTACCATAACCCATATGAGCAGTAGCACTGTCGAAATGAAGTTCCTACATTTATGTATGATTCTCCCTAGACACCAGGTTCTCTCTGTCATGCATTTTCACCCTTCCTTTTTTCTTTTGTTGGAAAAAGTACAATACTTGATTCCACCAGGATATTCCTGTGCCAATCCCACATGAACATCAATATCAAATTCACAAAATGGGGAGGTAAGTCTGGCTTTTTATATCAGAATTTAAGATAAGAATAGGTTTTGAATTTAGCAATATAATACTATACAGCTTCTATTGTTACAACATATTAGATTTTCACCTCAAGTTACATGCGCACTAAAGTTAAAAAGTCATATTCCCGTATACATAAACAATCGAATAACGCAATTCAGAGATTCGTAAAAATGGTGAGTCACCAGCTGCTTTCCAATAATGCGCTCTCGAAGAAAGCACGACTTATTCAGCAGATACACTATGCTGAAAATAAGAAAATCCCCCGTTTAAAAATGATCGAATTGTAAATAAAACGAAATAGAAGAGAGTGGATGGTTCATTGCAAGAGACTACAATGTACACGGCAAGGTTTTCACCGTTTTTTGGATACGAAGCAAGGAAGAGCGGGTCGACGAGTAGTAAAAGGATCTCCGCAGAATAAGTTTTGCACCGTGAGAAACTTGGAGATATATATTTCGACATTATTCAGCCTCAAGTTTCTTATTACATCCAGGACATTTTCACGTGCTGAAGGAGTGTACATTTTACACGGAAGTCGTCGGGGCTGTCCTTAGTTCAAATGTATAAAGGTATATTGGTAGCATATACCGTGCAGTCTTCATGCAGACAAGCGAACGCTACATTTTATGCAATAATTTACTGACGCTTTGCGAACAGTAAGCCCTTTCTTTGCTTCACATTTCGAGTAGTATACTATATCAGATGTCGATAAATGTTGAATACGATGCCCTTACAATCTACGGTACGAAATTTAATTACTGCTTCTTATTTTCTATTGTAAAATTATTGCGCATATTAAGAAATCCGTCTATCGAATTTGAAAAAAGAATAAAAAGAACTTGCGTACGTGTGGCTATTTAAGCATGCAGGAAAACGGCGTATGTGCGTGAAATTGATCGCATTTCAGATAAAGCACCTCTCTACTGTCGTTCATTCACGAAAGTCTCATGAAAACGAGCAGAATGTATCATAAAAAATCCAAATATCCAAAGTTTCAATGAACTTGTCATTGCAATTTTTGTAATATGCTTATTGTTTTGCAAATACGAACGCGGCAAACCGTTGAGAAAAGGGCTTGGATGATACTGTCTTTCCATTACAATTATCTGACAAATTTGTGGTAAATGTGAGTTTGCAATCGCTGTGCTCATCGCAACGAAAACTTTACCCTCCGCATACGAGGATGATGGAGTCTCGGGCATACATTCGCTCGATGGCAATTGTAACGCTCAAGTCACATTTTCCCCTATTATAGTAACAAAGTTCAGCTCGGGTAAACCACTTAGTGCACTTAGTGCAATTGGCATGCTGCAGAACGTGGTACACAGAGCTTTTTTCAAATACCATAGTGCTGTGTATGTTTGGCATGCATTAAATAATCGTACAATACGACTTAGAAGGATTGTTTTTATACGGTCAGTGACTCTGTTAATGACGATGTTCATGATGTAACTATAGGGGTTTTCTGATGTCATCTGGACAATGACAATAATTTCAATTTGTAAAATATTTCAATGAAAGTGCTCATCCATATATGATATTGTCTAATAAAAGAAGTATATTTCCTCCATTCTATCTGTTGCAAAGATTGAATACAATAGATCAAGTCAGAATAAAATGTAATATTTTCCAATTGGACTACGGCAATATCTGTAAATTATAACAGACGGAATTATCGCGAATACCTTTTTTTTGTAACCATAAATCAATCCTGCCAATATACCTCAATAACATGGCTGCGTTACTGACGATTGTAAAAATGACAAAATAATCCAAAAGTCGAATGTAATTATAATCTATAGTATTGAGATCGTGTGATAGTAACGCTTTGATTCATGGACGTTGGATTAAGAGGTAGCGGATTTAAACGAGAACCGGAATCGTTGGAAATGCACAAAAAAACATTTTATACCTATATCGTATTGTATCCTGACGTTCTTTTACCCTTGCTCTACTCTGAATTAATTCAAGAGAACAAGCTTACGATAGCACATGATTATTCCTGTATGCAACGAGGCTGCACAACGCAATTACAGTATTACAGCGTGTGGACACTTCCTATAATATTCACAATAGTGTCAATGCAACGCATAGCTGTCTATTTAGCCTAATATCAAAAACAAAAACAAAAATAACATTTTTAGGGCAACCATATTATAATTGACATAACCATTCTTCTGGTTGAAGCAATCATTTTTATAGTTGATATATAATCCCAAGATGTTTGCTCCAACAACGCTTTTTCCGGTGTATAATTTTAATAATAACATCTTAATGATGCTAAAATAATAAATCAAGGAGCGACTCAGGATAAGAGATCTAATTACTCATGACCGTCAGCAATGGAAATGAATATTGAACTCTGTTAATAATAATAAATATGATCTAATTCTATTTATAATTTAGACGGGATCAAATAAGCTCTGACCTAATTTGAGAAAATACTTTATTTTAGTTCCAATGTATGACCATACACGGTCTTCTTCTCCAATTCTTTCGTAACGGCATTGCGCAAAGTACTCAAAGTTGTAAAATGTATAGAAGGTATATATATATATATATATACACAAAACTGGTAGAAAATTATATGATTTAAGATAATGTGCTCGGGTAATAAATGACTCCTATTTTCCAATAAAAGAATTAGACTAGAATGGAAACTATTGGAGATCGGTAGAAATCGGATGGTTTGAACATATAGAATAGCATATATTAGAATAGAATAGAATAGAATAGTATATTCATTCAATCTGTCACAAAGTTTAAATTATTACAGCATATACATTCTAAATAACACTTCCGTACATCACATCTCTTCCCCTCTAGTAACATAAAAAAGTGACGAACTTAGTTTTAAAATAGGATAATGTCGATGACGCACACAGATTATCAGATAAGGAAACCTAGTTTTCATGACATGAATGACCGCTCTTGAAGTACCCTGTTCAAGTCATGTATAATACTTATTCATTATCAATAAGTATAATGATCATACAATTGGCGTAAACATAAATAGGTTTTCTAATGGACAAAAAACTGGACGTGCATTGATCATCCAATATAAGTGTGAGTCTGGACGTCTATTATTCGGACATATCTGGACATACAATATACTTTTCAAACGTCCATGGATGAATGGATAAAATTGGACGGATGTCCAGTGATAATTAGATGGCATTGCCAATTATGTACGTTCTAATTAATTTACAACTGATAGTTACCCTAGTTGATGTATATGTGATGTATGCGCCAATATTTCCCATGGTCGAACACAAATCTTATAGCTCAGCTTTAAGTAAACCTTCAACATTACATTTAAATCATTGAACAATGCGTTAACAAATAACAACCCCAAATGACGGTTTTATCCATTCTGTCTGAATATCACAAATTGTAAGCTGATTAATAATACTTAGATCGACCAACACTATGCGCCAATGATATTAAGGATTTTGCTTCAGAATAATTTAAGCGGTCATTTTCAAAATTACACGGAAGTTCCCATAATGTATACCATCAAGTGATCTGGATCTTACTAGAAAAGTAACACCACAAGTTTAAAAACAAAATATATACACCTCAAACTCCATTGACTTCGATCCGGATTTCAATACGAAAAGTTTTTACTTTTGTATATCTTAATGGATCGAGGGGCTTCCGAGAGAGCGCATAAGCACACTTGCCGCGAATACTTCCATTTAGCTTCAGCAGTATGAAAAGAACGCGAAAATGTGCGAGTCCTCCAAATCGAAGAGTGCCACGACTTCGCTCGTCTGAAAAGTAAATCAGAGACCTGGCCTTCTTCCAGATTGCGAACTCTCCTCAGCATTGATTTTGTCAAAAGCTTCCGAAAATTGTCCTATCTCAACACTTTCTAACAACTGGGTCATAACCCCCAGTTAATGCGTTCGACACAGGTAAAGGATAAACAAAATTCGGCCCACACTCCAGGGGGGTAGAATTTACGTCTAATCCGCCTCAACGTTGTTACTGAAACGTTGAAATGTAATTTTGTCGACATGCTTTGCGTCAATTACCACAACAGAGTTTGAGAGCTGAAATACGTTCGAGCGTCAAATTTCAAAGAGCAAACCGCATGGACTGAAAAAATACGAAGCAACTGTGTAAAGTGATTACGACGAAACAACAATAAGCCCAACTGGGGGGGTTAAAGCGTATTTCTCGGTTCCTTTCACAACGGTGAATTCGTCTTTCGATATTTTGTGAATTTCAGTAGAATACAATGAAACTTATGACAATCCGTCGCTCGGACCGGTGCATTAATGGAAAGATTCGTTCCCCGAATGAAAACCTAATTACTTTTTCTGTCGTGGACGTCGCAAAAAAATGAGGGAAGTGTAATTTCTGCTCCGTGAAATGGATTTTTTGAATAAAACGACGAAACGCCGCCCGCGCAAAAAGAGATTTGATGTTCGTTGCTACGTAAATTCGTGCGATGTAAAATCGACACCGGGACACGTCCCAGACGACATGTCGGCAAAATTAATGAATGTAAACGCGACAGGTTATCACATCTTTAGTTCCTTTTAACGATTCGACTACGAGTATCGCGCGGTGAATTTTAATCAAAATCACGACGGCAACTTTATTCAAATTGGCTTGCCGACGTTACGAGAATTTCGCGTTCAAATGCGACAAATTTTGGTTGCCATGTTAGAAAATATTAGGGGAATAGCGAAACGAAGCGGGGACATGCGTGATTGCGCGGTCCGTATAATTTAATTCACGCGGCTTTTTTAAAGGAAAATTCTTAAAATTTAAAAAGGGCGGGATATTTTATGATTTCGGGTTTCGCATCGAGCGAACGTATTCCATTATTTAAAACAGCGCACGTTTTGAACAAAGGCACAATATACCGAATGAAATCACATTTTTTTTTAAAACGTGTGACAATGATACTTCAAATATGATTGATACAACTATCTTTAAAATTGCATGATTATTACAAATCTTAATATTATAACTAAACGAAATTTCATTTGCTAACATAAATTAGTCGTATAGCAAGATATGTTACATTTTTTTATCGCTAAATGTATTTCGGTGTATTTTATTTATTTTGCCTACTTTTTTGGTCTGCAGCCTTTATTTTAACGTAAATATTTTTGAAATTCTCAAAAAAAAGGATGAAAAGCTCTAATTATAATGGATTAAAATTTATTAAAAATGTTAATTCGCAATATTATGAAAAGAATATTTTCAATACAGCTACGGCGTTTTTCAAAACATGATTTATTTAATGCAAAATTACTAAAAAATAAATGCCATAATCAATAGTTAAATTTTTTAAAAGTGCAACAACTATTAATATCGCAACTTAATAATATAGAAATCTACTTTATCGATACCTGGTTCAGATTCAAGATTTCCTGTTCACAACGGTAAAATAATATTATTGAATTTTTTCGGTAGCAGGTAATGAAACGTTCCATTTTACCGTTAGCTGATCGGGAAAACTCTGTAAACCTACCATCATACAGTGCTGCAAATCTCTGAAGCTTTTACCGACTGGAATTCGTGAAACCATTCGTGAAACTTGTAGCGGGTAACGACAGTCGGTTCTGTGTGCTTCATTGTTTTCTACGTTCCTCCGTAACTTTATTTCGATGGGTAAAATGCTCACGACTTTTAGTATTATTAATTTTTAGAAGTCTTCACGATGATGTTTTGAGTTAAAATACGTTATAAATAACTCTTAAATCGAATGTTGGAATGAAAGTATAATAAGACATTACTCGACTACATTAACTCGAGTTATGACATACGAAAGATTAGTAGGTAACCATTAGATGTAAAATTCAGAAGTAATTCAACGGACTTAAAAATTGAGAATTTCCTTCGTTCTATTAATTCTCGAATTGCCATTTGAATAATATGTTTCGTTCCAAGTGCGGGAAATGGAATTTCAGGCACTAAAAACAATACGGGAAATACGAATTTCCCACATACCATATGAAGCCGTATGTAGGTTTGTAAATGTTTATTTTCAATTTTGAACCACTTAATGTATACAAAAGATATTATTTATTCCAATAATTACTGCATTCTGAAACTAATACTAATGCTACCTTATTAAAATAATTTTATTGAACTTTTGTTTAAATCAATCTTATTGGCTATTAACCGTAAGCTACTCCATATGCTAAGGGACATTTCTAGAAAATTGTTTGTATTATATGTATGTGTATTTAATTTAATAATGCAAGAAAATTCATGACTTTCAATACACAAATTTATGTATGCAAAACATTTTCATTAATTCATTTGTCTATGATATATCTTGTTTTATCGTAGATAGATTTCCAAATGAACAGGTGTAACCCGGAACCGATGTTCTCACCTCGTTACCTTAAGAGTTGACTTCAACCATTTTTATCTATGTTTGTGGGCCCAGGGGCATAGGAAAACTGCGCAAATACTGTACCAATTACAGTCGATCCCAGGTACTATTTCCGATGCATTGTTATTGTCCGCTACATCGTAGAAGTGCCTGTGACCTGGTTTTCTTAAAATCAACAATTGCTCCTACATAAATCGAATCAGGGACTTTTGCAAACATCAGCTTATAGGACATAATCAATAAATATTTTGTTAGATTCTATCGATCTGAACGTGTCAATGTAAAAGGTTGTTTGTCAACAAACTGGTTGTATATTTTAACACCTTTTATAATATTGACTGAATTACATCGATATAATCTCATAAAATATTTAATAATAATGATCATATATTTACTGCACGAATTATTTTTTGCTTAATGAGCGAGGCATAATATACGTACTGTTTTACTTACTTGGCTTGAAGATTTCCAGGTAAGTAAAAAATGTGTCAATGCAATTATGATCAATCATTCGAGCATTAGTGACATAATTCCATATCCATAATTTCGTATTCTAGTGTTAAATTTACATGATCGATTGTAACGTAATTTCAACAGATAGTAATGCGCATTTCAAGACAAAAACTCTTGAAACTCTGGCTATTGACCGTGCTTCGTCCTAGGATGTAGCCTGATAAGATAATGTGGGTGGATACAAGTGCCGTCGTATCAGTCCGCCATTATTCGTTATAACAAAACGAATTATGTTTTTTTTTAATAAAACTCCCATAACTAATTACTGTACCGGACGAATAAATACAATTCAGCGCGTATGTGTGGTGGGGGAGGAAAAGGTTAGATACGCACGAGTGGACGTAAAAGTCGAGTACGTGCACGGTTTAAAATTGCCTTCGCATAAATAATGCAGATACAGAGGGTCGCGATGTACTCTCCTTCCTCATTGTTCCAATGGCATTACCGTGAATTCTTAACAAAAGTCCGTACCAAATTTGCCCGTCGAATTTTTCACCCTTTACAAACCGCGTACTTATGCGGACATGTGACTCGATCATCGCCGATAAGAAAATGAATAATCTTCGTTCCGCTTTGCTCTATTGGGTAAACCGGAATCTCTATCGTGTTAGCAATTCATCACGCTCTGCCTCGCTATCACAAATATTGCCTTCTCTGTATTCATTGTCTGTATTTTACTACTGGGAATCCTGAGTTTCTTGCTAATATTTTCGGTGAGGTTAATCTTTTTCTACTTTTAGGAAAAACCATTACTTAGATATTTTATTAAATCATTAAATTAATGTGGTTCTAAATACGAATTGCATTATATAATTTTGACCATCTGGTAGTTGGAAACATATCTTTTTTATTGCATTGACTTCCACTATCGTACATCAACATTACGAAGAGAAGTGTCGCAAGATGAAGTAGCAACCCATACTTATCGTAAGTGCAGCTTACAATTCTTCCAAAGTTGTTGGTGATTAAGAAAATGAGATTAGGCTTAAAAAGTGTCAGACCGCAGGGAAGTAATACAATCCCAGGGGTTAAAAACTCGCCGGTTTCGAGGAAAGGAATACATATGATATGCAATTTCATAAACGGATGCTCAGTGGATAAATGTGTGGTTGTTCTAGAGCCATGCAGAATCGTGCAGGTGACAGGGAAATACTGCCCTAGCTACTAACTACTACCCATCACACTAAGTTATAATGGGCTAGTGGATATGTGTACGCAGTGCGCAGTAATCATCGTAAATTTCTAAAAAATGTTCATTTCTCATCCCAACGGAAAAGAGTTCGTAAATTAATTCGCCGGAAATGCGTGTAAATCACATTATCTTGTCGTATTCTTTTGAGCAATGCTGCTGCTGCTACTTTGAAAATATGCGTTTTGCAAATGACGCGCGGATCTTACATGTTTACGAAAGATTCTATGGTAGAGTGAATAGAGTGAATCTATGATAGACTATGATAGAGTGAAAATATTCGAATTAAAAAGGTCATTTTTACAGAACATAATGTTGATTGTATCCTTCATAAATTCAAATAAATATATTTCGCGCCTTTATTTGAATGTATTTGATACAGCAATTCAAATAGTGAATGTATACAAAAGACGAATAATATCCACATCGACGAGGATTTCTTTCAATCTTTGAGTAATCATCCTAAGATATATGTTGTTTTGGACGGGGAATTGTAAAATAAGTGAAGAACTTCTTTTTTTGTGTAATTTGAAAAATCTTCTTGGCTAGAGGACGAAATAATCAGACCAACAAAAAGAAAAATTATTGTAACAATCAAATGTCAAATTTAATCGTAAAATACGACTTTGACGTTTGCCTCTTTGTGTAATCAACTCGGTGGAAAGAAGAGAGATCGAATAATTTTCCAGGTCACAATCAAGCCAAGCGGGTTCATTTCCCACGAAGCAACACATGTCGAAATATCCCGATTGTAGTCGGACATGGGGAATTATCGTCATGGTCATGTGTAATCGCGCCACTGGGCTTTTGTGTGTTATATCGTACGTTTTTCAGGAAGACTTTCTCATCAACCGCGCGAGAATGAGATTTTATTCGGATAATACTTTTGCCCAGCTGAAATAAAAAAGTCACCAAATTGCGAAATACGGGTTTTAACTGAGTACGTAATAAACCCATAATTAGTAATCTCACTATATTATACTCAACTGTTTTGTGTAACCTCGTATTTAAATGGCATTAAGTCTAAGTATAGCTTCTGAAATCTGCATATTCGATGATTTTCTATTCACTAAAACCAACTTTTTCTATTTTTCATTAAAATCTTATAATTAAAAATGAAACTATACATAAATCGATAGTTTTAACGACTTAAATGATAATAAATCCAGAAATTTTGAATGCGTTATGGTTAAACGAGTATTTCGAGTACTTGTCACATATTTAGAGGCATAACTGAATATATGGGTAATTCTCCTGAAAAAGACCCTGAATTATTATTTTGAGTTCTGTTAGAATATGAAACATTTGATGAAAAAACTGTCGTAGAGTATTAAACAATATAGAAAATTAAATTTCAATAAAATACATGAATGACGAAATTAACTGTGATTGATGTGAAATTTTTAATTTCAATTACAAACTGATAATCCAATAAAAAAACGTTTAATGACTGCAACTCATTTCGCGTATACAAAAAAAAACCGGTAACGTTATACCACAGTTAAGTAATTATCACCGTTAAATAATATTTGGCATTCGTTTACCGACGACGACTGATTTGATATGAATCTCAACGAATGTTTCCCCGATTCTCTTAAATCGCCTTTCATTCGAGCAATAAACCAAACCTGCCCAAACATTTCATTTACACTCTCGGTATGGTTGGTTCAAATGGACGCTGGTACAATCGATTATATTTCACATAAAATCTAGCGGCATTAACAATCCTGCGTATACATTGTTGTTATCATTCACGGATATGG
The DNA here is from genome assembly GCA_030522945.1 of Trichopria nigra. Lineage (NCBI taxonomy): Eukaryota > Metazoa > Arthropoda > Insecta > Hymenoptera > Diapriidae > Trichopria > Trichopria nigra. Next base: position 6,374 of record JAPYZR010000660.1, on the reverse strand, counting down.
ATTCCGTTGACAGCGGGGACGATATGCTGGCGTGAGATAACAAGAGCAAGATTTATCATGTGTTATTAGATCGAACTTTCTCTTTGTCTCTCTCGATCTGTATATATATATATATATTTCTTCTTTATCTGTCTCCGTTGGTTGTGCACATGAAAGAGTTACATTCTTTGGAATATTATGATGTCAAAATCAGAACTGGTATATTACAGTAATTATTTATTGATTAGTTCATTATAATTGAATCCACACACCCAATAATGAATGTTTTTTTTTTTCTTTGAAAAGTCCTTTACTTATTTGCATGCATACACCTTCCTTTAGAATCTGGCGAACACGGTTAGGTCAACCATTTGCCAAGGCAGACACGTTTCCGGAAACAATATTATTCGTGAGAATCGGATAGTACGGTTGTAATTTTCTATTCGAAAATCACGTTGGAAGATTACGAGTAGTAGGAATCTTAGTCCCGTCGGCCAAACTTACACACGTGTCGAATCTCCTCGCTAGCGATAAAGTCGGCTTAAGAAGTTCAGTTCACTTCGCTTAGTTCAATACGACGTGAAGGTTAGAATCGAAGTTCGGGGATTTAAATATCGATAAAAATTAAATAACTTTTAATGGGCCAGGTTTCCGGAACTTTTAACTACCCACACGAAGTCAATGGTTATATCGTAGAATCTATATTTTTGCATTTGAGTTCGATCACGTTTTGAAAAGAATCAATCGAGCTGAGAATAAATATAAATTTGGAATCCAGAATTCATGGATTCCCTAAAGGTACACAAGTTATCCTAGACGGTCCTTATAGAATTTACGTCACACACGCATTTTATAAATTTATAAATATATAGCTAATTATTTTTAATGTGACATCCCCTCAAAAAGGGGAATCCCTTAAAATGATATCTTCCTCCCAACTGTAAATAATGTTGAGCAGCATGTATACATAAAATATGCATCAGTTGTATTAATTTTTCAAGGACGATTTTCAAATTTCATGGTATGCTAAAAATTTGAATCACATCAAAAATTAATTTAATCCGTTAAACAAAAAATAATAATAATAACTTAAAAATTACACTTTCCCAATTAAAGCAAAAATGTTTTTACTACAAGAAACTTGACTCGTCACTGTAAATATACTTCATATAATCTCACTTGCATATAATTGCGATAAACGTTCAAGTTTTATCAAGCTTAAATAAGCAAAAGCTATTTTCCTCTGAATTATTAGAGATTACAAGTCGTAAATGGCCGATGATTAATAACAGGAAGTTCTTCACGGTTAATAAACTCGCATTTGTTGCGTGAATCGTATCTGCGAACGTATGGGACGATCTAAAGGCGCGGCTTTAATTTGCAATGAGGGCGAGCTAACTGATACAGATATATAACACATTAGTGAGCTGCGCAATTATCGATAATCTCGTTATACCGGTGCACTCGCTAAAGACGGGGTAAAATTCTGGGGCAAGATTGACTTTAAAAAGCAGCGACGATCGGAGATGCTGTTTTAGGTTTTCTTGTTGTAATGGCCCATAGAAGACTTGAACCTACAAAATGGATGTGCGATAAGAAGAGCGATTTTGCTATATGAAAATTTGAAAATTGAGAAATTTCGAGGTTGCGTGGGACATTTCATGACCGAACTATCGATTGAATAAGTTGGTATACCAGAAAAAGTATTGTTGGAGCAACCATATTATGGGTGTACCAACTATAAAATAGGCCGTATCAACCAGAAGCATGGTTTCGTCAAGTATAGTATGGCTGTCCTAAAAAATATATTTTTATATAAAATTTTAATAACAAACAAATTTTTTATATATTTATATTATAGAAAAAAATACGTAAGTTTAGAAAATTATACGGTTTTTCGTCATTATTTTTTAAAAATGGATAAACTAATAAATGGAGCAAAAAATAGAAAATTTCCGTAGACTATAACTATTTTGTGCCCCTTGGCCCATTATTTGAATCAGATAGGTCGTTATCGGTTATGGACTTTGAATAAAATTGTTTCCAATTTGTCGTTACTTTTGAAAATGAAACCCACCATATTGTTTTTCAAAGGCATATAGAAACGCGATTTAAACCCCTCAAATCGAAAGAGCGCACTTAAAAATAGTAAGATAAATACGTTTCGTCATATTTTTTGTTTTTCGATTAGTGAGGCTCGAAAATAAGCGAAAAATTACGTGATTTTAGGCGTTTTAACCAAAACAACAATAATTAATACCAAAAGTTCCTCGAAAAATTAAATAGATGAAATATAATTCCAAAACATCTTGAAAATATGAAAATATTGGAAAAATTGACCTGGAAGTTCTTTCTATGATATACCCCTATGCGGAATTTAGTTTCTACTTTAGTCTAAAGAATTAATTATGTGGAAAACGTGACTTTCGCATGTGTATTTTTTTTTTTTGTTAATTCCATCAAATGTATTAATTTCTACTTCATATATGTGTACTTCAAAAAACTCGTACCTTTGCATAATTACTTTGAATATGCGATGTCGAACTTAGCAATTTCTTTTTTGGCATTCAATGTCATTTCGGTATGAATTTTGTGTATAAAATATTGATTTGCGATAATGGCGCTTATTCAATCATCATATGTGCAACATTCGTGTAAGCTGTATGTGCTAATTAATTATCTCGTGGAAGATTTGACTTGTGCGTTATACTATTCGTATCGTGGGTTGCGGTAATGTATTCTTCTACATGTCAGCCATCGAAAAGTTCATAAACTAATTACTTTTATAACGGATGATGATTACCTATAATAATAATTTCATTCCCGTATTTTCTTTTTTAATTCCTTTTGTTATTTACAGTTTTATATCGAGATTGTATTATTTGTTTTCTTGACTCAATACTTTTATCACGTATCGTATATATATATAATGATGTGCTCATGATGAGTTGAAATCTAGAATGAATCTATACACAATTCTTCTGTTCTGTAATTTTGTTGGCGGTTTCATGTCGATGAGTCCATGAAACAACATGAATTGTTCATTCACAAACTGGTATTGAATGTGGTCCTATTAACGTTCATTTTTTATGATATAATTTGAATAATAAACAATTGTGTATATTGTTACACCACTTACAAAGTGCATTAATCTAAAAGTATATACAACAAATATAATTTATTACGTCACATTATATATAGGTTTTCAACTAGATAGATAAACGATATATAGCCTTTAATATTTTCGCATTCATAAATTTCACTTTTCATATATTAATTGGAATTATTAAAAAACAACCTTTAGTCGAACAGTTTACGTCATAATAAGTAAAGAAAGGCTGTCCAGATTCTTTGAAAATTAATAAATTGCAAAATATGGGTTAATTTATGAGCATCAAAAATAATGAGCAAACTTGACGAAGTATCCTTTCAAACATCTTGAAAAGAATAAATTAACTTGTATTATACATTCTAATGAGTAAAAATTAAAAGCCATTTATAAAGTCTTCTTTAAAAAAAAAAAGGGATATCGTTTGCAGTTTTCGATCGTTAGTGATGTTTGACTAAAAAAAAACTTTATAAAAAACTAAAAAATGTCAACTTCACTGATCAGTGACATATTTTGTATTGATTACATTATTTGTTAATCCTGTAGAAGATTAAGCTTTAAAGATTGTCGATAATAAAAGATAGTTCTCGAGAGAAATAATTGCCTAATCTGATATTTTGCAACTGTTCCATGGTGCACAGAAATTGAAAATAAACATTCCAGTTTACGTCTGAAGTTTGACAATCTTAGAGACGGCAAAATGTATCTTTAACTGCTCCTCGTTACGCTTGCTACTCAAGATTTAAATGGGTCTGCATATTCGTTAGCTTATACTTTCGGCTAGTTTCGAAGAAGTTAGTTATAGTTTAGTTAGAAACGTCACGTATATCGATTTATACGTCAAATTTACTTGTATATATGTATTTTAATTAGATATATTATAGATAAATAATTTATTCTATTACTTTTAATGATTTTATTTAACTTTTTTAATATCACGTCCCTTTTTAAACCAGAAAGTTAATTAAAAAAAGCTGTCGTAGAAAATCATGAATTTTTGTAATAATCCTTGGTCCGATTTTCAAAACTGTAGATATGAAATGTGACGTCATGTTGTCTCACATATAACTAACTTTTAAAAAAGCATTTAAATTTAAATTCATTACATCGTTTAGACATGTCAAGCGTCGATTAAAAAAGTTACCACTCCATTACTAACTTTGACATTGACGATTCGTAAAAATCAACATTTCTCTGGCGCATGTATAGTTTCTTTCATTCACGAACTCCCAATATTCGTTGATTTTTGACATATTGACATTTTCCAATTTCGTGGAATTCAACAATCAAGCTTCTTTACCATTGAATGATCTGTCTTTTTTTTTTGCATTTTACGCAATAAATATGTTTTGTACAATACATTTGCTCAATTATTTGTTGACATTTGTACAGTGATCAAATCAACGTTTATTTCGAAAAGAAGTAATAACTAAAATAAGGGAGGAGAATATGAGTCGAATGCTAAAATATTTAAATAATAAGATCCATTGTGTACATAATAAATGCTTTCAGATGACAATGACAATCAATGAAGCTCACCTTTCTTTTTACTATATTCTAAAAATCTTATGTTTAATGATTTGTTTTTTTCATTTCATTTTAAAATTAGAATAGTCGCGGTTGATAATAAGGTAATACAATCGAATTAAATTTTCTTTCTTCTCTAACGTTGTAAACCGATCTATTGATATTTTTGCACTCAGACGTGGATATATTTTTGATTCGTTTGCGTCACATCTAGCTAGACATAACGTTCCTAATGGTATTGCACGAAAATAGATATTCGAGAATTATACGTAAATCTGCTTACGTCGACTAAAATTGTAAAAAAAAAAACATGCCAATATATATGTAGTGATTATTGCCTGGAGCAACTTTACTATATAAGCGCATTTATTTGCGTCGCGATTTTCTCAAAATGGACTTTATCGATTTGATTTGATAAGTGTACACTCGATCCCATATCAAATATGCAATCGGTGTCTTTTGTTTCTCATTTTAGGCCGATCATAATCGCCCTCTTTTCTCCGGCTGTTGTTATTCCTCTGGGCTGCCTCTCGATGTTTATTCGACTGCGCCAGGTTTAATAATAAATGTGAAACATAAGAGAATTGATGCAATCTCGTAGCTCCGGACATATCCTTCAGTTCGACCGTGACGTATTTCCAATCATGCCTGATGGATTAATCTTTTAATCCTATTTGGCTGTCGCTTATTGGATGCACGATACGCCTGTGTATGGTAATTATCGCACCACGATTTTTGATTCAGTTTGTTAGATGCTGCACCCTTTGAGGGCCTAAAAGCTTTTTATTTTTATATCAAAAGTGACATTCAAGTGAGTTTTTTTGTTGCGAGTGTGTGTGTTGATCAGTGAACTGTTTTGTTTTTTAATTGTACATTTTTAAAAGAAAAAAAATTCATATAAAGTCAAGTCTTAAATTCCGCAAACAATTACGTTTCCGTTAACTTATTATGACACTAAACTTTTATTATTCTTTGTTATTTATTATTTCTTCTCGAGATTTTTATCCCAGGAGTATTTATTGGTTGGCACTATTCCATCTAACGCGCAAGAAAACAATTTTCGAAAAATTGGAAAAATTCCATTTTAATCCGATTACTTAAAAAATGATCGTTAGCTCCCTAGAACAATATTTCACTTCAATTGTTAAAAAATCGAAAAACACGATGTTTCTCTTTCGTATATTCTTATTTAAGAAAATAAGATTGTAAAACACTAAAATAAGTTATTAAATAAGTACGTTCTTAAATTGGTGGAAATATGATCATATATATATCCATGTATTTATTAACATATGACAATGAATTACTACATTGTTGTTGTTTGTAATATTAAATCGCTAATCTGGCGAATCTAATTTTCATTGATTGCCTTTCAGCACGAATAAATTTTTTTGAATAAATTTTGAAAAATATGAACTTAACCAATCTTCATACATGTATATAAATTTATATATAAAAAAATAAGAGTCGGCTTCCTTTAAAATACAATAATTACCTGATTAAACAAACTTACCAAGTGATGTTTGATCGTAATTGTATGAGTGCCTCTTCCGAAGATGATCAATATATGTAGTGTTCTACCAAGGATGGTATCGCCACAAGGTTTACAGATAAAAGTAGAAAAAAAAAGAGAGTAATGCTTCTACTTCTACTGTTTATTGATTTGTCATGTCCTGTCATTTTTTAAAGCTAAAGAACGTCGTAATCTAATAGGGAATAATTGTTTCGATTGGGAAGGGTGGGAGTGATCATCTTCGGA